>CAJGYO010000837.1:0-129969 GCA_904845875.1 Miscanthus lutarioriparius | reverse complement strand
GGACCCTCCTCCGTTTGGGCCGCTTGGCGCCACGGGTGGATCCACATGGGCGCTGGCGGCCTTGGTTGCACCACGCCCTCGGGTGCCACCACGACCGCGTTCGGTGATCTGGCTTAGCCGCGATCCGACCACCATCACCGGCGGTATCTGCGGTCCTCGGCGGCTGTTCCGCACGCGCTTGTGAAGAAAGACCGCTCGCTCGGTAACCTCCATGGTGTGGGAGCCACCTTGGGCGCCGTCGGTTGACCCATTGCGACCCCAAACATCGGCACCACTCTGCCCAAAAGCAGGGGTGGCTCCGAGCGGCGCCGTCTGTCCCACTTGAAGGCGAGACTCTTCTTGGGCGCCAGCCCGAGGGTGACCGTCGCAGAACTGCGCAAAGGTAATAACCATTAAGTCAAAATAAAAATGGAAAAAGGATGAAAACAGAGGAATCAACGACTTACGTTGGCGTCCTCGGCGGCGTGAAGCGTTTTGGGGATGGATCCCGGACCCTAGACCCTATACTGGCTCATCCGGGCGGGACCGTTTCATGCACCCCTGCTTTCCGAGGCGGGGGGTTCATCTCGTCGGGCGCGGCCCGGTCGCTCCTCTCCATCGTCTCGTCGGGCGCGGCACGGAGCCGTCCCCTCCATCGTCTCACGGGGTGCAGCACGGGCTGCTCCCCTTCATCGTCGCCTCGGGGATGGCGGCGGCAGTTTCGCCCTCCCCATCCACGGTCCTCGGCGGCACGCAGCGCGTCTTGGCGGACTCGCCCAACCTCCACCGACCTCATCGATTCACTTCCCTCCGCGTGAAAAGCGAAAGGGCCCCTGCAGGTGGGTGGCCACTTGTTAGCGTCTCCTCATCCTCCAGGACGCCCCAATCCATGTCGACGGCTACCTCGTTGTCGCCGTCGTCATCATCATCATCATCGTCATCCTCACTGCTCACGTCCTCTCCCCGATCCCGTGCCTCCTGCTTCAGTCGTTTCGCCTTCTTCATCTCCTCCTTTGCCTCCTTGTCCCGCTCGGCCGCGAGTCAATTCGCCGCCGCCACAGCCCTGTCCTTCGGCAGTGGAGCCGGGCTATCCTTGAAGACTAGCCCCCTCGGCTAAGCCCCAACATCACAAAAGCAAGTATTAAAAAAGGGAGATTCAGGAGAAAGAAAAGAGTGCGGGGAAGAGGGCTTACTGGTCGAAGAACCCGAGCTTCGGCGCATTGGAGGATGCCCGGACACCGATACGATGTCGAGGACCATGCGGCGAGAATCCTTCGTCGGCTCCGTCGCCTCCTTGACACGCTGCGCCACTTCCGAATAAGAGGCGCGCCTCGTCAGCGAGCACCGTCCCCTCGAGCGATATCCACGGCATCATCCGGTGCGGGGAAGCACACAGCGCCATCGGTGGCGCCACCCTCCTCAGCGTGGTAGGCACCGATAATCCTGACCCTTTACACCCGACCCTTGAGTGTGGAGGGCGGAGAAAGGTCGGAGATGTGCTTCTTGTCTTTAGTCTGGGCGCCCACCCCACGCGGCGGGGCACCACAATAAGACGTCCGGTGTGCTTGGTGGGTGGCACTCACATCATCCCTAACATAAAACCACTGCGAATGCCATCCCTTGTTGGATATAGCCGGACACATGTCACGGGTAACCCTTGACCGGGTATGGCGCGGTGAATCTTGGCACACTCCATCGGGCGCATCCACTTCTTTCCCCCAATCTTCCTCTTGACAGACTAATGCTAAAGAAATACCGCCCACAGATCAAAATGGGGATCGATCCCGAAACCCTCGCCTGAGAACAGCAAATCGCGCGCCATATCTTTGAATCCCATTGGGAGTGAGATCTTGCAGCTCTACCTCATAGTAATCTAATAGCCCCGAAGAAATCTATCTTGGGTACCCCGAATCCCGCTCATGGAAGATGGCAAAGGAGGCGACATACCCTTGAGGACACTTGGCTCACCCATCGCCGGGGAGTAACCACTCTGGGCGGCGGATAGTGGGCGGAGAAGGCCACAGCGGACGAGGCCCTCGGACGCCGGAAGTGATGCTTGATCTGCCCCACAACTCCATTGAAGCGGGAGGGGGAGGGCGGTAGCCTTGAGCTTAACGGCGGCCGAAAACACAAACACAGGCCGGTCGGCGGTGGCGATCTGCGCGCGCAAGAGGCTGGGAAAGATTGGCGGCGGATGTTTGAGCGCATAAAGGAAGGGGTGAAACACGGGACCACAGAGGCGAACCCAGCGCGTTTTATAGGGGCGACGGACGCGAGAGGGGGCAACCGTCCGCCTCGATCTCCGAGTGCGCCACGCCGCGCCACCGCGTCACGTCGCGGGACACGCGCACGCAGTCCCTATCCTCTCATCCCAAAAAATCTCGGCGGACGGTTAGCCTTCCCCAAGCGAATCCGGACTCTCCACCCACCGGGGAAGCACAAGCCACAATGGCCCTTTTCTTTTCTCTTTGGCCCACCTAGGGCCCGACAACTCATGGCCGGCCCAACTAAGAAGGAATCCACGAACAATCCGCCACCAAGGGCGAGAAGCACCCGGTGAGGCGGCCCGAATCGGTCCCCGATGGCGGGACGCCCGACCCCTCGGAAAAACACCCGAGTTGATGAAAAATTAAGTCCTTGACCTTACCCGAAGGGCCGATACAACCCCCCGGGCGACTCTACTCGAGTCACCCGGGGGCTCGAAAGGGGCTACACCCATCGGATGCGCTCGCGCGCACCCTCCGGCAAATTAGCTTCAACGAAATCAAAAACACCCTCCAGGCGGTTCTACTCGAATCACACAGTCTCGGGGAAACTCTTGTCGGGGGACCTAATACCGAGGTACCCCAGAAGGTGGAACCGATGACCACTAAACATGAAAAACTTCTAGATGCATAAGGGCTCCATGTCATCCCTTGTTCGAGTGATAGGAGTTCGGTTCCGCCTCGCCCGACGCCTTGAGGGCGGGCTCGGTCTCGCCCAGAGGCTGAGGATGAATTCAAGTCTCGCCCGGGCCGGGAGGCGGGGTCGACCTCACTCGGCGCCTTTGTAGGATAACCCCGCCTCGCCCCAAAAGCTCAAGGCTAATCTCCGTCTCGCCCGACGCCTCTAGGGCGGGCTCGGTCTCGCCCGAAGGCCGAGGGATAAACTCCGCATCGCCCGACGCCTTGAGGGTGGGCTCGGTCTCGCCCGAGGGCTAAGGGATGAATTCCGTCTCGCCCGACCCCGGAGGGGCGGGGTCAGCCTCACCCGACGGCCCAGAACGAGCCTCGCCCTGATCGATATCTATCCCTCATAATGATGGGTGCAGGACAAGACAAGGCGTTCGGGTCAACCATGGCTCCAACGACCATACCTGCGCCTGGCGAAAAAGGACTGCCGAGGAACAGCAGGTGAAGCTTTAGACCCTTCCGGGCCCATGAGCCCAAAAGGTATTACAGGTGCATGCACCTCACCACAGAGAGTTGTAGGCACCGCCTTGACTCTAGGACACGGAACCCGCGAAGATATCGACAACCGCTACGCTCCGGAAAAGGATTTGCTATCTCCACGAGCGATGGGTATTCCGTCACCACACGGTGGACCCGAGGAAGCGGCGCCCGCTTCCGACCCCTTAGGTCCTCCCGGTCGAAGGCCTTGACCACGGCGTTACACGGACCCCGACCCCGCATTCTCCCAGCGAGGACTCATGAGAACCGGAAGGCGTGTGGAGCAAAGGCTGGGGGAGGCTCATAAGTCAAAACCAACGTACTACATTACCATACCTGCAAGTGAGGCGACATTCTATGACTAACTTTGACATCCTCACGGAGACATCGACAACATTGTAAACACTTATCTTCCTTCGCACTCATCGAGTGGAGGACACGACCAGTGAGCGTGAGCCACAAGACTAAGTAGAGTGCAGCGTCCTGGGCCCTTACCCTTGTAAAGCCGGCCCCTTCATCTATAAAAGGGATGCGCTTCTTCCATGAAAGGGGCGAAAGAAAAAAGAGGACAAAACAATAGAACGCACTCACACCCATTCAAGCGACTCTGAAGCTCTTGACCACCTTTCAATCCTTGATCGAGACTTGGGACCGGTCCCTCTCTCGGCGGTTGTATCCCTTACTATAGATCGTTACGGTGCTAATAACACAAGCGACAACAAAGCCCGGGCGTAGGGACGTTTCGCCCGAACCAGTATAAATCATGTGTCCTTTAGCGCACCATCTGGGCCTAACGCGCATTACCATAAATTTACTTGCCGGTGCTTGTACGAAACACCGACACGATCCATATGTGGATCGTCGAAAACAGAGTCCGTATGCGTTCTGGGTGACCAGTTTAAGGCAGACTAGTCCTGGAGGCCGAGGTAGACTCGAAATCATGTTGGACCAGGCCTCCGGTTCCTGTTGGACGTCCTTGCTGGTCATCTTTGCCTCCACCACATCCTCTAAGTCCTTCATGACCCTCTCCAATGTTCCTAAGAAAGATAACATCATTAGGTAGTAGTCTATTCTCAAAAGTATAAAAAGGATCGCTTAAGAACGAGCTCACCTCTAAATTGAGTTAACGCATTCGAGCCCGGGTCATTGGACCTTGCATAATGGTTGGAGGATCAGCAGGTGCATCTGAAGGAGTGATGTCCTCATCAAGCGGATCTATGAGTTTTTTTCTCTCCCTGGCATTACCCTCTCTCACTTAGGAACCATCGCGACGCACGAACGCATTCGGTGGAAACGAAGAAGAGGAGGTAGCGGCTCAGAGGCAGGCAAAGAAATGGGACGAGAACTCCCCTCTCCCTCCCTATTTAAGGAAGGGGCACAGCAGCTGAGGAAAGCTGAAAGGTGGGGATGAAAAACTCTCTGCCTTCCCATATTCAATGTAGATGGGAACTCAATGCTGACAGGAACCCAAGGGGACACCCCTGGACCGACGGGACGCACCCTGGTCGAGGAGACGCCGCCTGGTCAAACAGAACATTGCCCAGGCATAGCCCACCACCACCATGCGCCGGGTGAGAGAACTGGGGCATACCCGCATGCAGGTGACTCTCCACTTCCCCAGGCAAGACCATGGAATGACCCGACAACCAAACCCCTGTCCAGAGGAGCCCAACGGGCCTCCTGGATCGATCGGATGGCCTAGGTAAAACGACGAACAAACGAACCGCTGAAAGATAAGCACCTCTACCCTCTTACTTTGCGTGTTGATTTCATTACCGAGTTTTTGACCCCAGCAACGGTAGGGGCACGAACATCCCTCAGGGGCCGCCAAGAGTGTCTACCTATTTAGACATCCTCTTCGCCCGACCCCTCCTTACGTTTAAAACCAGAAGCATGGCGTGCGGGTATAAAACATTGAATACAACTGGACGAACCACCAGACCCTATGCCCCGATGGCTACGGTGTTTTTGTTCACCAGCATAATCGGATTCACAGTTCCCCATACCACAAGCCTTAGATCCCGCCTTCCCGAGAAGGGTTTGGAGGGGTCCGCCTGCAGAATCTCCTTCAAGGAGAAGCTGCCAGGTCGCTTAAAAGTCAATCGAATGGCTCGAATCGCCACTGAGAGACGGAAGCGAAAAATCAAGATGCTCATGCAGGTCACGCCGGCCCCATCGTGAACGTCAGACTCGAACCCCTCACGGACATGTCTGGTAAGAGCTTCTCGTTGCTCATACCATCGAGGTAATGTTACTGACCCCTGCTTTTGTTTCAATTAAATCATACATTAAACCTATGCAATTGCTGCATCTCAACGCTTCATGTCGCATCACGAAGTGGTAGTCGCCTCATTCGATACGAGCGACACACGACCGAGGTTCGTAGGCCGGCCGACGAAGGGCTCGAGGCCGCCTCACGTCAAACAGAGCTAGGGGAGAAACAACTGAGATGAGCCCTAGCAGCCCTGCCCGACCCTACTCAGAAGCGGACAGGGACATTCTGACCTTTCTCGTTCGATTCTAACCCCGAGCCAAACCCACGGAATCTCCATCGAGGAGAGACCAATGGGCCACCTGAGCCTATTGAACGACTCAGGCATCTGCCAAGAGGCGGGTTAAGAAGTAGTGGATTGCCACATGAGGGCTCTGCCGACCCCGTCAGCGAATGATGGACCCGGATTCCACACGAACGTACCCGTTAGCGAGCTCATTGAGCGCGACACTCGAGCCATCGAGGCAAGTGTTGTCAACTCAGCCCCTTCGTTTGCGAAAACTGAGGATGGGGTAACGCGCAAAACATGGCTGACCCCTATCAGACCCTAATAGGGCTCGGGGGCTCGAGCCGCTCAATCTGAGATAAAGAGACCGAGGTTCAAAGGCTGGCCTGCGAAGGGTCCGAGGTCGCCTCGCGTCAAACAAGAGCCAGGGGAGAAAACGCAGATGAGCCTCAACGGCCTTTGCCCATCCTGCATTGAGGCGGACAGGGTCATCTCAACCTTCTAAGTTCAATCCGGCCTCCTGCTAAGCCCATAGAACACCCCCGTTAGCGAGCTCATTAGGCACGTCATTCGAGCCACCAAGGCAAGTGACACCGCCTCAATCCCTCCAGTTGCAAAAAATTGAGGATGGGACGAATGCTACAAAATGCACCGACCCTTGACCGAATCCCCGCCATGCGTGGGGGCACGGGGAAGGCTGGGCCAGCGATAAGACCAAGCACACGGTCACGCAGCAATCGCCAAAAACCTAAGTAAGGGGTACGTGCGAATGCAAGAAAAAGTTTGCTACCCTCGCTATAGTCTCCAGTAACATCTAGCCCCAGCGATCGCAAGGGGTCGGATCTCACTCGGGGGCTGATAAGGGTACGAGTACCTCCATTCTCTTTTCGAAACAGACATTACATCAAACCTTTTCCTCGCGACGAGACTGGTGGCAAGGTTCGGGGGAACAGATAGGTAAGACCGCAAAGAGCCCACGCCTAGACGGGTACGGTAATTTTGCTCACCAGTACAATTGAAATTTCCCCCAAACACCTTGGGCCCTACAGTCTTAACAAACGGAAGGGTCGGATCGCATAAATCTTTTTTCATTACAAAAAGGGAAGAAGGTAAGATCAAACAAACAAAACAAAATTGCAAAACAAAGTCACAAATCTATTTTTAGACACGAAAGTACCAACACTTGTCCACATATTATAGATAAATGTTAATCAAACTTGTTCAACTAACTACTTCCTCGAAGGGAGAACCATGTCTTTTAGCCTGTTCACCAGGTTCCATGCAAGGGGAGTCACCGCCTTCTCAATCTTGTCCAGCTCGGAGTCTTCATAACTGGGTGCAAAGCCGAGGCTCATTACCTCCAAGTTGATCTCCCGATCTTAGTGAGAGCAGGCGATAGTGAAGGCCTGGGTGACCCCAGCATCAAAGGCGTCCTCCTCAAGCTGGCTCACCCTCGCCGTGATACTCGCAGCATGAGCCGCAAGTGAGCTGGTTTCCTCTAGCTGCGCCACCCCTAGGTCATCGAATACCACCCCGACGGTGGTGCACAGAAGATCGTGCTTGTCACTCTCGGCCAGAAGAATCCCCCACACTTCAGCAAGCTCCTTACCCAGCTCGGCAGAGATGCTCTCGGCCTCCAACCTTTGGGTCACTGCGACTCCAAGATCCACTCGGAGGGAGTTGACCACCTAGTATGCTTCGTCGTGCTCTAGAATGGCCCGGTCGTGCTCCTCGTGGACCATGCCATGCTCCAAGCGGAGCCTTTCTATGGTCTAGAGCAGCTTGTCTCACTCCCTACGCACCTGGGCAATCACCTTGGCATCCTGATCCACCCTCTGCTGCAGTGCCACAGACCTGTCCTCGGCCTTTAGCTTATGATCCTGCTCCATCTCTAGCTCCGCTAGGAGCTCGACGGCCCACTGGCTAGCATCGGCGTCCTTCTGGAGTAGTTCGTCCTGCTCCTTTTGGACCCTGGCGGCCGCCTCCTCATCCTGCTTCACCCTCGCTGATAGGTCCTCAAACATCCCATGGATCTCCTCTGTGTCCCAACGTGCCTCGGCTTCCCGCTGCTGGGTGGCAGCAAGCTACTCGCCCACATCTCCTCGTAGCCGAGCCTCCTCGGTTAGGCGGTCCCATTCCACCTTCTGCTCACGAATGAACTGGGATTTCTCCTGGCTACGAGCCGTGATGGACTGAAAAGAGGACTAGTGTCAAGAGTACCAAAATACATGGTGATGAGAAGGAAGCGACATGAAAGATCAAGTAGATACCCGGCCATTGGGAATGATGACATCACACAGGATGACCCGGGCCTGTTCCAGGACACCCATCATCACCGAGATCCCTTCGTCAAGACTCCCCCGCTCTATGCTCTCGGTAGCATCGTCGAGCGAGAAGAGAGCTGACGTTGGGTCCTAGGGATCCATCCAGTGGAGCGGCGGCTACCCCCCGACACCAGGCCCAAGGGCAACCCCCCGCTGGTCCTCTCCACCACCGCCACGACGCCCGTAGTCCCTCCAGCTATGCACCCCTCCATTCGGCCCACCTCGGGCGCCGTAGCCTGGGCCGCCGGTGTCGCGGATTGTGTCGCCCCCTCGGACGCCGCTGTGGCGACATTCGGCTGTGCCTAGCTCATTAGGGTCAGGGACCCTCCGGCCCTGCCCCCCTCCATCCAGCCTGTGTTGGGCGCCGTCTCTTGGGCCACCGGAAGCTCAGATTGCACCGCCTCCTCGGACACCACTGTGGCTACGTCCGGCCGCTCCTGGCTTGGCGTGGTCGCGGCCACCTCCACCGGCGACGCCAAACCCTTGGCTTGCGGTGCCATGCCCACCAAGGTAGACGCCACCACCGCTGCCTGCTCGGCAACCACCACGGGCACCGCCGGAGTGGCCAACGAGGCCACAGCATCGGCGCCGCTCCTGCCCAAAACAGGAGCGACGTCGGACAACAATGTCTGTCCCGCCTAAAGGGCAAGGCACTTCTTGGGCGCTAGCCCCAGGGAGCAGCCCCGCCGTAAGAATCTGCAAGAGGAAAAAGGCATAAGGTCAAAATTGAAAAATAAAAAGTGAAAACAAGGGAATCGGTGACCTACTCTGGCGCTTTTGGGTGGCGGGTACATTTTGGGGACGAACCCCCGGACCCCTGCTCCAACTCATCTGAGCGGGACCGTTTTGAGCCTGCCCCCTGCTCCCAAGTAGGGGTGCTCGTCTCCCTTGTCTCTGAGGGCACGACGATACGGCCACCCCCCTCCATCGGCTCATGGGGCGCAGCGATAGGGCCACCCCCCTCCATCGGGTCGTGAGGCACGGCGTCAGAGCCACCCCCTCCATCAGCACCTCGGGGGCAGTGGCAGATCTGCCTCCTCCCATCCACCGATCCTCCACCGGCACCCTGAGTGTGACGGTGGATCCACCAGCTCCTACCGGCCCCATGGATGGGTCCAGCTCCACCGGCCTCACGGACACACTCCCCCGGCGTGGAACAGGAAGGGTCCCTACGTGGACAGCGAATCCTCGTCCTCCAGGTCACCCCAATCCATGCTGACTGCCGCCTCATCATCATCGTCATCGTCTTCACTACTTGTCTCCTCTCCTCGATCTCGTTCTTGTTGCTTCCGAATCGTCTCTTTCTTCTTGAGCTCCCTCATCATCTTGTCCCAATTGGCCGTGGTGCGATTCGCTGCCACCAGGATTTGGTCATTCGGCAGTAGAGCCAGGCTGTCCTTGAAGAATAGTCCCCCCGGCTGGTCCTGCTATCCTGAGGTTAGCGTCAAGGGGTCAGAAATTCAAGTGAAAAGGGGAGCAAGGGGAAAGAAAACTTATGAAGTCAATAAACACCGGTTCTAGCCGTATTGGGGGATGCCCCGGCACTGGATACACATAATCAAGGATGACGCTAGCGGTGTCCTTCGTAGGCTCCATCGCCTCATTGATGCGCTGCGCCACTTCGGAGGGAGGGAGTGCTTCGTCGGCAAGTACAGTCCCTTTGAACGAAGCTCCGGGAACCATCTGGTGCAGGGGAAGTGCGCGGGCCATCAGCGGTGCAACCCTCCTCGCGTGGTAGGTGCCGATAATCCCCGATCCCTTCACGCCCCTATCCTTCAGAGTTCGGAGGGTGGCGAGAAGGTCATTGTTGTTCTTCTTTTCCTTGACCAGGACACCCCACCTCCATGACCTCGGGGTCTCCATGATGTAGCGCCCAGAGAAAACTGGCAAGGGGGCGACGGCGTCATTCTTGACATTAGCGGGTACGCTTCTACCCGGTTGTTGCGGAGGTGGATTTCGGCGCATCCTACCAGCACGTGCGGCTCCTACTTCCCGACCCACCTCTTCAAAAGATTGACGGCAAAGAGATACTGCCACAGGTCAAACTGGGGACTTATCCCTAAGAACCCATCGCACAGGGCGACGAACGCCGCAATGTGCTAGATCCCGTTGGGGGTAAGGTGCTGTAGCTCCACCTGGTAGTAGTCCAACAGCACCTGAAGGAACTGATGGGCGGGTATGGTGAGTCCTTGCTCATGGAAGTGAGCGAACGACACAATGTACCCTTCGGGTGGCAGTGGCTCATCCTCATCACCGGGCAGCCGCCACTCCTCGGCGACGGTCAGCGGGCGAAGGAGGCCACGACGAACGAGGCCCTCCAGGCATTGAGGGGAGATGTTGGATCTGCACCTTGGGTCCATTAAAACGGCAGGAGAGAAGGCAGCTACGAGCTTGATGGCGGGAGCAGTACGGGTGCGGGAGGCTCAGGCGATTAGCGGCGGAGGCTGTGAATGCGAACGCAAGGAGGCAAAGTACGGAACCCTAGGGGCGAAACCCGTGCTTTTATAGGGGCGACGAATGCGAGAAGGGCAACCACCCACCTCGATCTCTGAGCCTGCCATGACACACCGCCGCATCACATCACGGGATATGCGCACGAAATCCCTATCCTTTCCCACCAAAATCGCGCAAGATGGTTCGCCTTCCCCGGACAGACCGGGACTCTTTTCCCACCGGGGGAATACGAGTCAAAGGCCCCTTTTCTCCAGACCGCCTGGGCCCAGAAGTCAAAAGGTCAGCCCCAATGATCCCAAACCATCGTCCCAACGGGGGATGGGCCCACAAGCGACCTAGACCCAGGAGCCCGAGCATCGCTGGACCTTGACCCGTGGTCAAGCCCCAGCCAGGCTGACCTTGGACAAAATCCCTGCGAATGTTGTACCAGGGTTCCCTTAAAACTATCCAGTTAATAAAAACCGAGTCTTACAGCCTTACCCACTAAGGGTCCGATATTTCCCCTTGGGCGATTCTACTCGAATCACCCGAGGGCTCGGGGGCTACACCCACTAGGTGCGCTCGCGCACACCCTCTGGTGAATGAACTCTGACAAAATTGAAATACCCCCCGGGTGATTCTGTCCGAATCACCCGGGGGCTCGGGGGCTACACCCACTGGGTGCGCTCGCGCGCACCCTCTGGCGAATTAACTCCGACGAAATCGAAATACCCCCCAGGCGATTCTATCCGATTCACCCGAGGGCTCGAGTGCTACTGTTGAGAACCTAATACCAGGGTACGCAATGAGGTGGAACTAATAACCATCGAACGTTAACACACCCGGTCGAACAAAAACACTATTGCGTTTCTTGCCCGAACGACGGAAGATTGGTTCCGCCTCACTCGACCACCGAGGGCCAGTTCTGTTTTGCCCGACCACTGAGGGCTAGGCTTCCCCTCACCCGAGGGCTAAGGGTTGGACTCCGCCCGCCCGACGGCTAAGGGCCAGCTTCGCCTTGCCCGACGCCCATGGGCAGGCTCGGCCTCACTCGATGGCTGAGGGCTAGCTTCGCCTCGCTCGATGCCCATGGGCAGGCTCGGCCTCGCCTGCCCGACGGCTGAGGGCTAGCTCCACCTCGCCCGACACCCGTGGGCTGGCTCGGCCTCGCCTGACGGCTAAGGGCCAGCTCCGCCTCGCCTGATGACCGCATCCTGATCCGTCGTAGGGATGAACATAGGGTATGACAGGACATTCGAGTCAACCATGGCCTCAAGGGCCATGCCCTGTGCGCCTGCAGGAAGGTACCATCAGAATATGATGTGGCGGGCGCTTTAAGGCCCTTTCCATCATAACATGGTCTGAATAGTGTTGTGGGCACCAACTTTTGTCCCATAGTGTAGTAGGTGCCGCCTTCAGCCCTCGGGCGCGGATACTAACATAGGCATACGACAGCCACTATGGTCCAAAACAAAACTGACATCATCTACAGTGACAGACATATGGTCACTTCCCTGGTTACTCCTCGAGGGATCACAGCTCGGCTCTTCAGCACGCCGCACCGTCCGCCCACGTGGGAAGGGACGCACCCACTTGCTAAAAGGGGCCAGGGCATGGCCTACGAGGACCAACAAACATGCCACCTCTGCCACGGTCTGCCATGTTAAGCACGGCAAGCATAGGGAAAAAAGGAAAGACCCCGCTCCCTCGAAGGACCTTTTATACCTTTGGTATTTTCCTCTTTCTCTCGTCTATAACCCCTGCTCCCCCTTAGTCTATAAAAGGGAGGGCAGGGACCCCACTGAAGGGACCGACTCTTAATGGATCAGTTCGGCACACACAACACATCACGCATACAGCCAAGTTCTTGGCACCCTCTCGATCATTCCACCAGAGACTTGGGATCTCTCCCTCTCTCGACCGTTTGTACCACTTACTATGAACCATTTTTGGTACTGATAACACGAGCAATAGCAAACTGGACGTATGGATATTCAGCCTGAACCAGTATAAACCTTGTGTCCTTTAGTGCACCATCTGGGCCTAATGCGCAACAATTATAAATTCACTAGCCGGTGTTTGTTCAAAACACCGACACCTGGCAACATTGCTTGAGTGGGCGTTGGGAGGATGGCAACTTTGACTGCTACCAGCAGCCGTCCTATGAGGATATCTCCAGCGGCTATCAGGGAGGACGCATGTCTTTCTCTAGTCACGGCTTCCATGATCAGCACATCGGCCACCATCCGCCGTCCATGCGTTACCATGAGCAGCAGGTGCAGCACGCACATTTCGATAACAGGCTCACCACCATCGAAGAAGGCCAGCAAGAGATCTGGGACACTCTCTACCAATACTCCCAATGGCAAGAAGAGGCAGGACAGCACCTTGCCATTGCCGCCATCCAACAACACCATGAGCAAGAGAACCAGAACTGGCAATATTTGTTCCAGGGTCTGAACATCGACCCGCCCTTTTGAGGACCACAATAACAAGTAGCTTGGGGGAGGAACCCCCATCATTTCAGGTAAGTTTTTCTTTCTTGTAGTTTATTATTTTCTTTAGTTTGCTTAATTTCTAAATTTGCTATTTATTAAAAAATGCATAACCAAGAAAATAAAACAAAAAATTGCCTTTATCTTATATATATAGTTTGCTTTAAGTTTAATTTGCTTAAGGCATGCTTTAGCTTCTTGTATTTTTAAGAGTCATATGAATAAAGGAACTTGAAGATGATCTCACATGATAAAAATGATAAATAGATGCTCTGCTATAATTCCATTCAAGTACCTAGTTTTTAGCCTTGAATTCTCCTGAGTTTTGGATAGAATTGATTTGACATGAGAATTTGCTCTAAACTTGAAACTCGTGGGTAGCAATGCTTGATCTAAGTCTAGGTAATTGATAGATATGATATGAGAAGATCTGAGCTGCTATTTATCTAGTTCTAAGTGATACTAAAAGTCTGGAGATTTATCTTTGAAAACATAAAAATTCCACATGATGAGATCCTGTATGACAAAGTGTGAATTCCAACCAGAGCCAAACATGTTTATATTTAGGATAGGAAAACCTCCACTCATATGCTGCTTGTTTTGCATTGAGTTTAGTCAAGCTTTATTCATGCCTTATGAGAGGTTTATAATGCTCTTAAAATAAAGATCACGTACACACCACCCACATATGCACTATTCCTACACTGGGGTAGGCGCAAAAACATGCTTTCTATCTAGATCCATCAAAAATGTTTTACTCCTACACCGGGAGAAAACACCAAAAATATGTTCATAGGTTTCCACCAAATAAATGCTCCAAGTTCTAGTTACTATCTCTCCAACAATTGTTATGCAGAAAAGAATCATGTGGCTATGCAATAAATTATTCATAAAAAAGAGTTAAGAAAAAAAATGGACCAATATCTGAATTATCAAAACAACAGGTACTTAGATGCCCGCCTAAAAAAAGAGAGATATGTTTTCATGGAGCATAGTACAATTAGGCTAGCTACCACATATATCCTCCATATATTCCACACACATGCACATCTTGACTTGATTGTATGACTTAACTCTCTTTGGATCCATTGTTTGACTTTACAATATATGTATTGCAAGTATGCTCTTTCATGTTATCACCCTTCCTATGAGCTTCACATAAGCCTTAGTTGTAGGAAGAAAGGCATAACATCGTTATTGCCTACGTGAGGATCCACAAATACCACATATTTTGAGAGACTTGAGAGTGTCATACAGTGGAATCTCTGAGTTTTATTTTGAAAACATGCAAAAACTCTAGAATAATGGTTGAACAAAGAGCTTGAGATATAGTGCTTGACTTGATTGTTCTATCTTTCATTTGCCCAAGACCCAAGTGAAGGCCACAAGCCCCATAGTTGAAGGCAACATGAGTAAGTTTGAAAGATAGATCAGTTTGTTCTAATCCAGAGGAGAATTCTTGTTCGAACGCATGTGTACTTTTGGGGAGTTGTTACGACCCTAAAATTTTGATTCATTGCTAAGTTTAGCTTTGCTCAGGGACTAGCAAAGGCTAAGCTTGGAGGAATTGTTGACGGTAGTTTCTGACCATTATAAACATCAATATAACCCAAAATAATGCATGAAAATGATCACCAACATAGACTTAGGGGTTTAAACTAATAATTTCCATGAGTTTTGGTGAATCTGTGTTTTCAACAGGGTTTAATCAGAAAACCATCAAGGAGGACCTAAACGTCAAAGGAAAAATTAGAATTCCATCGCGAAACCAACTCTACAAGGTTCTAGAGGACTCTAGAACCCACATCACCGAAGCGGAGCATAAGATGGTAACCGATGGGGCTACCCAGCCCCACCTACAAGCCTCTCGGCCCACTAGGGGCCCACCTATTAGCCTCGTCACTATGTTTGGTTTCCCACCGCCTCCTAGGATGCATCTAAGACATTGCTTAAGTCAATTTGATCCAAGGGCTCATGTTGTATCCTCAGGGCTATATATACCAGCCCCACGCCCCCTCCAGATCATCAGTTCATAAGTCAGGGCTAGACAGAAAACTAGGGTTTCCAGAGATTAGAGATTAAAGCTCTAGTTCTTCAAGTTTCTAGTATAGATTAGCTAGCAAGGTTCAAGAAGAGTGTGGGCTATTGCTCAGGATTCCAGATCTGCCGTCTAGAGACTGGTATAGCCATTGTATCTCTATATTTATGACTTTGTGCTACTTTAATATTAGTATGTTGCTATTTATTATGTTCCTAGTTTGCTCTAGTTGTATGCTTGATATAGTTATGATTAATGATGAGTTTATGCACATGTTCGCAGTGCGCTTAACACATTATGCACGTGAGTTAAGTGGTCGACACTATGTAAGCATGGTGCTTAGATATTGTTTGCCTGCGGATGTCCTCTGCACTCTATGTCATGTGGTAGATCGTGGATGAGACACTCCTGTTGAGTTTTTTGTAGTCCACTCCCCGTTTGTAGAGCATGTAGAACGAGATTGCAAAGGTAGACAAGCTCTATTCTAGATCTTCCTTAGTAATGTTCCTTATGCATAGATCCAAAGTTAGTTATACTATAGATGAGAGTGTATATATTAGGGTGTACAAAAGACTTAGTAGATAAGTAATGACTTAGGAATCTTTTGCTCTTAATGAATCTCCTGTTTAGCTATACTATATTTTATGAGTCTCTATTTCTATCTCTGGAATACCACTATTATCTTACACTTATCATCTATTTACCCTTTGACTTACCCCTGCCATAGCATGTGAGTGATTCTTATCATAATTACACATATTTGTCAATATCTCTATGCCAACACAACTCCATAAGCTCCTCCCTGTGGTAAAAATATAAATAATGATACCTGGTATACTCCCGGGTGAAATGGTACAATGGTATATTATCTGTGCGCTTGCGGATACTTTAATATATATATTTTTCTCTAAAGTTTACAAGTGTCATTAATAATTACCAACCACGCATTTCTAGCATTATACTAGGGATGACAACCTAGTAACAAGTGATACTAAGAAATGCCAACAATTGTTGAGTCTGAGTGGAAAACGAACTGGGTCTTTGAATTGGACTTCAGATGGGGCCTCCAACCTGGGCAGAAGCGTCGTGTCCGGGTAGGAGTCGTGGTTGGTGGTGACCTCCTGAATTTGAGTCGAATTGGAAATTGAGAGGTGTGAAAACTTCTCGGTGAGTTGATCCAGCATGATGAATGAGGCATCTGGTGAAGCCTGAGGTGCTGGAATCTGCATGAGACAACTTTGGAGCTTGCCGTGGTTGTCTGCCTCGCAGATCCAAGAGCCAAAGTTGAAAGTGGTTCCCACCGAGAAAATCATGTTATCAAGGTTGTTGATGGTAGTTAACAACTATTATAAACCATCAATTAAACATGTATAAGGGCACAAATATAATCACCAATGAAGGTTTAGGGGTTTAAACTAATAAATTCCATGAGTTTTGGTGAATCTGTGTTTTCAGCAGAGTTTAATCTGAAAACCGCCAAGGAGGACCAAAACATCAAAGGAAAATATGGATTTCCACCACGACACCTACGTGGGAAGGCTCTAGAAGGATCAATAAGCCATGTCCAGCCCCACCTGTAGGTCGGCCGGCCCCTATGGGGCCCACCTATCAACCAGCTTCGGAGGTCGGTTCCCCACCGCCTTTTAGGATGCATCTAGGCCATTGCTTAAGTCGGTTTGATCCAAGGGCTCACGTTGGACCTCAGGGTTATATAACCAGA
Organism: Miscanthus lutarioriparius; assembly: GCA_904845875.1. NCBI lineage: Eukaryota > Viridiplantae > Streptophyta > Magnoliopsida > Poales > Poaceae > Miscanthus > Miscanthus lutarioriparius. The sequence continues at coordinate 113,054 of CAJGYO010000837.1, read as the reverse complement.
CCCTGCCCCCTCCCTGGAGAGCATCCTGAAACCCTAATTCATATTCTCCCCATGAGGATCAGAGCTAGCTATCAAGAGAAAATTAGTCCTCCATAGGATTTAGTCTTATAAATAGAAACAGTGAGATAGAGAGTGAGGGAAGAGTTTAGAGGAGATGTCAGCCTATCGGTGCTCTCTCTATGGCTTGTACCTTGGTGGATCTAAGTTCTACTTGAGCTTGCCTTTGAGATATCTCTGGTAATCAACTTTTGATTCAAGTAAGCATCTTGTTTATATTGTTCTTCAGGTTCACGACTCTTTTAAGTGCTTTATTCCTGCACTAGAGGGAGTAAAGTATTAATCATAGGTGTAAGCATGGTGCTTATACTTAGGTTAATCATGGATGCCCCTGCATTCCGGATCGGTGGTAGATCATGTGTGTGACATCAGTTCTATATAGCTTGTACTATATAGCATCGTTGATCCTTTGTAGTCCACCTCTCGTATGTAGGCGCACGTAGGACCCGGTTACTAAGGAAAGCATCCTCTGTTGGTGTCTTCCCTTAAGTAATGTTCCTAGTCGAACAGTAGAAGACATAAGGTTACCCAAGTTAGAACTAAAGACCCTTAGTTATCCTTGCTACGCTCCTATTTATCCTAACCTTGTTGCTACTCCTAAATTAGATTAGACTTTAACCTAATCATTACCCCCTTGTTAAGTTAGACCGTAGTTAGTCTCACATGTTTCCCTGTGGATATGATACTTGGAATACTTCTGAGTGAAAGCTATAGTGGTATCCATGTGCTTGTGGATTTATCTGTGTGTGTTAAATATACCAATAAGCCTTCTGGCACCGTTGCCGGGGAAACGGTTGTTGAATTAACTACAAGCCTAGCTTAACCTTTTATCTTTTACTTTTTCATTTAGCATGGATTCCACTCCTATTTATCAATATGCTAAACCCACGAGCGTGAGCTTTGGACCACCAAAATCCTCAGAGCCTATCGTATCACCTGGTTACGAGTTGCGCCCGTGTCTTATAAAACTGATTTGGGATCAATCCTTCTTGGGAGAAGGCGATGGAAACCAAAACTCACACCTACGAGAGTTTGAGCAGATCTATGCATTCTTGCATATTGCTGGCATGTCTAACAAGACCTTAAGATGGAAGTTATTTCTGTTCTCTTTGATGGGAAAAGCTAAAACATGGTATAGTCAAATCGTAAGAAGTATGCAAGAAGATTGGAAAACACTATGCTCTAAATTTTGTTTACGTTTCTTTCCCATCTATAAAGTAGTTAGCCTTCGAAAAGAGGTTTTAAATTTTAAACAACTAGAAGAAAAATCTCTTGGTACATCATGGGAACGTATTAATAGTCTCATTATCACTGGCCCGGACCTTGCCATTTCGGACCTGATGCTCCTTCAATATTTTTATATGGGTCTTAGCAAGGATTCTGCGCAAACCCTTAATTTAGCCTCTAGAGGAGTTTTCCTTTATTTGTTTGCTAGTGAAGCAAGGTCTATGCTTAATAGAATTAGTGGAATCACTCCCTGCACTAACATTCATAATGAACTCTAGAGAGAAGGAATCATCTCCCGAATAAGAAGAAGTTTTGATAGCCAAATCAAACCCACTCCACCCCCATGATTTAGCTGTCAATCCCGAACCATCAATACCCCAAAATCACCCAAGGGAAGAAGAAATTCCACCTTTAGAAATCCCTGTTGAAATTAAGGATGATCTCCTTGGTGCTGGTTTTGGGAGGACATTAAATTCTCATAAGAGACCTTCAAGCGAATATAATTCAAATCCTCTCAAGAAGGAATCTCTTAGGAAGTGTCCTTATTCCCATGTAGGACATTGGGAGGAATTCGAGGATGGAATGTCTAGTGATGCCATAGGAGAGCCAAGCCAATTAGAAGTCAATCCTATTCTCTCCCCTTCTATGCCCACATTAGATATTTTATCTGAACCCATCTCTCAACCCATCCTTGATCCCAATGATCCCTCTTATGCTCTCTCTCCTAAATCTCATAATGACCCTAGAAATCCACTAAGACAACAAAAGTATAGGAGTCACGAAGACCACAAGGATAACCAAAAAGAGCAACGACAATGGCTGAATGTATGAAGAACTCATATGCCGTTGCTAAAGAATGGATAGACAAGGATGAAGCCTTATGGGTAGAATCCAAACTTGGCTTAGATTCAAACAGTAAATCAATCTCTTTAATAAATATGACTCATCCAAGTTTGGAGGAAGCCTTAGACAAAATCAACCCGAGAGCCACCAATCCATGGAAAATCTTGGACAATAAAACATCCAATGACTGTCATTGGCATGGAATGAAGGAGACAATGTTTTTGCCTATAGACATTCATGAAGAAACGCCCTTGGAGCTTGAAAAGGAAGATTACATTGATGAGCATGGAAGTTATTTCATGACCACCACATCAAATCCATGCTCACATGAGAAATCTCCTAAATCAATTGGTCTCTCTAACATTGCCATACACAAGATCTTCAACCCCCTCATCTTCCTTGTTCATAAAAACTTTGAAAGGGTGGTTGTAGATGCATATGTTTATCATAAATATTGTAGATCTCATTGTGTGAATCTAAGATAGACACAAAGGTTGGAGTTGGAGGGGAAACCACTTCACCAACTTGGAACACAATTCAAAGGTTTCCCAAGGACGAGCTTTTGTCCTAAAGCAAGCACTTTCAGGAAGCAACATGAGCTTTCACTTTTTGTTATAATACCCTTGTGAAGTAAGCATAGAGATACAATTGTGAAAATATCCCTATGGGTATTTTTGTCACTAACCATTCCAGGTCTAAAGTAAAAAGAATGAAGGATGATGACTCTAGGTATGTCCAACCAATTATCATGCAACATTTAATCAGATCCATCCAAACTTGATTTTGCATGAGCAAAATTCAAGCATGGGGGATGGACTTATCTGAAAAATCTTATGCCATGTTGCTAATTCATCTTGGTTGTCCCTTTAAGCCATGCTCAATTTGCTAGATAATAATCATGCTCTTTCATCTCCATTTGAATAAATCTCTGTAATGCTTTCATGCCACCTTTGTTTACTATAGTATGCTTAAGGTTTGTGGTATGTTCATACATCTTTTAAATTAAGCATGGTGCTTAGTTTAGGAGTGTTGATCTTATTTCCAAAGGTTTTAGTACCTTCCTAAATCAAATTAGATGTGGTGTCTAGGTTGATTTTTGAGCCGATAGTATGCTATAGTAGATACTGGATATTTTGTTGGACTAACCCCTGTAGGACATTCACAATTCAATTTAGGTAAGTCACAAGATAAATTCAAATCGAAGATGAAGCAAGGCACATTTCGAACTCCAATAACTTTGCGCAAAGAAGACACAGCTCATTCATCATGGATGGACAAACTATAAGTATCAAAGATCATTTACTTTATCTTCTACTATAGTTACCTTTGCCTTGAGCATGTCTGTATAGAACATGATAAACAAAAACTATGCTAAAATAATTCTAATACTATCTTTTCATTAGCATAGAGGGAAATTACAAAATTCTAGACAAACAATCCATGATTTAAAATTATATATTCCTTCGGGTATGTGTTGTCCACTAATCCTTTGCAGACATAAAACAATGAGTGAGGCAAAAGGTCTAACAAGGTGTCAAAAGATCGAAGAGCAGAAAGATGGCATGACAAAAGGATGAGAAAGGAAGGGTGCAATCTAGGAAATAAGAAGCTCATGAATAGCTCAAGCTACGAGACTAGCCGAACAAGAAAAACTTCAACCAAAAAGGGAAGGACTATCATGAGTCATCTACCCTTCGTCACATGGTGTCATCATGCTACAACGGCAAAGGTAACATCCTAAGGTAAATTGTCATTATTTAAGGTTTTTCCTTGATTCTGGTAGGCACATAAGTAAGAATCAAGATATGATAGAGTTACAATTTACCTGATCAAACCTAATTAGCTCAACATGTCTTGATCTTTAAGCTTGTGTGACATCAGTTCTATATAGCCTGTACTATATAGCATCATTGATCCTTTGTAGTCCACCTCCAATCTATAGGAGCACGTAGGACCCGGTTACTAAGGAAAGCATCCTCTGTTGGTATCTTCCCTTAAGTAATGTCCCTAGTTGAACAGTAGAATACATAAGCTTACCCAAGTCAAAACTAGAGACCCTTAGTTATCCTCTCTATGCTCCTGTTTATTCTAACCTTGTTGCTACTCCTAGATTAGATTAGACTTTAACCTAATCATTACCCCCATGTTAAGTTAGACCATAGTTAGTCTCACATGTTTCCCTGTGGATACGATACTTGGAATACTTTTGGGTGAAAGCTACAGCGGTATCCGTGTGCTTGCGAATTTATCTATGTGCGTTAAATATACCAATAGAGGTCCATCGAGCTCTCGACTACGAAGTCACCAAAAGCGCCTACCTGGCACGCCAGCTGTTAGTGTTTGATGATCGGTAACCCATCATGGGTGTACCAGGAACGGTGTTCGGAGGGCTTCAGCGTACGCAGAACCTGGGAGTAAACGCAAAGAGATGAATGATTTATACTGGTTCAGACCCTCTTGTCGAGTAATAGCCTTTACGTCCAGTCGGCGTGTAGCCTTTATACTATTGGTATTTATTAACGTGTCACTTGTTCAAAGTACTTAGCCACCTATTATAAACCTATACCCCTAACTTTACTTGGTTGTCATCCCTAGTGATTATGCTAGATATATGTATTGGTACTACATAGTATTACTACTAGAATAACACTAAGTAGTTCTTTATTAATGCAAGTGACTAGAGAGAATATAAATCTATGAATACAAAGTATCCGCAAGCGCACGGATAATTATACCATTATAGCATTTTACCCAAGAGTATTCCAGGTATCATTATTTATATTTTTACCACTGGGAAGGTCTAGCATGGATATCTATTGTTAACTTATACTATTGAAGGAGAAAATAACCATAGCCAATACTCTACTCATAACAGGAACAAGTCATAGAATAAGATATATATAAATGATACGTATTGACAGGGATAAATCACTTAGAGCACTCCTTCCTATAGCATTAGCATGGTCAGATAGAATATTAGAGGAATAATTCATATGTCATTCTTAATTACAAGTCAAAGCATACATTTGATTAGTACAATTACACCTAGTAATCATGGCTAAGATCATCATTATATCTACACAGAAGGGATATTACTAAGGAAGATTGAGGGCAGAGCTCGTTCTACCTTCGCAATCAGACCCTACGTGCTCCTATATTCGGGGAGTGGGCTACAAAGGACTCAACGGGAGTGTCACATCCGCGATCTACCACATGACCCAGAATATAGGGTGTATCCGCAGGTAAACAACGTATAAGCACCACGCTTACACAATATCGACCACCCACCCATGGTACCTTGGAGTGAGTGCTATATGAACTTATGCATAAACATAATGATAAACTAGCTATACTAGATATATAATCAAAGTAGATGATGAACATCATAATGAAGAACATGAATAAGATGAATATTGATATTGTCAAAACAATTGTATCTAACATATAAAAACAATGGAGAAATAATAGAGAGGGGTACAAGAGTTTATATCGAACCACGCTCTGGACAAGATCAGGAAACCAAGCGAAGTCCTGCTTGCCTCCCTCAACCTAACTAGCTATGCTATGGAGATGGAGGAACTCTAAGGAGATTAGGGTTTCTATCAGATGACTTCTGATCTCTGATCTCTGAATGAACCAGGGGGGCTAGGGTCTGGTTATATAGTCCTGGGGGCTGGGGGAGCAACATGAGCCCTCGGATCAAACTGACTTAAGCAACAGCTTAGACGCACCCTCAAAGGTGGTGGGAGAACCGAGGTAGAAGCTCGCTGATAGGTGGGGCCCATAGGGGCTCACCGACCTATAGGTGAGGCTGGCCAGCCCCACCTAGCGGTGACTCACCCTTCGCTTCGGTGATGTGGCTTCTGGATGCTTCTAGAATCTTCCCACATAGGTGCCGCGGTGGAATTTCGTATTTTTCTTTGACGTTTAGGTCCTCTTTGGTAGTTTTCAGATTAAACCCTGTTGCAAACACAGATTCACCAAAACTTGTGGAATTTGTTAGTTTAGACCCCTATACCTTCATTGGTGATTATATGTATACCCTTATACATGTTTATTTGATGGTTTATAATGGTTGTGGGAGGAGAATGTTGGTGTTTCTTAGCGCAATCACTAGGATTGGTGTTTCCTAGCAATGGCACCAGAAACGCCATGACGATATTTCTAAACACATGCAAACATATTCCGCAAGCACATGGATATATCATTGTAGCATTTCACCTAGAAGTATTTGGGTATCGTTTATTTATATTTTCCTAAAGGAAGGCATGGTGTAAAAGTCTCTAGTAGGAACATAGTCAAGATAACATGACTGTATAATAGACAAAATTTCATAACAGGGCTATGATAGGATAAATATTGGATAGTGTGACACACACACTAGAGCAGGCTTAGCTTGTATAGCTATGCTAAGATTAGCAGATCATACAAATACATGAATTTCTAATGGTAGAGATACTAGGTTAAGATAGCTTTGGCCACTATAAACTTACTTCGGGCACCGACGTACGCTTGGCCTGCCAGGCGATACCAGCCTACGGCTCTATGCCGTATTCGAATGTGGGGGAGTGCTAGGGATGGATAGGGCTATCACCACCTGCCACCTGCCACCTACCACAGTACCGTGGGATACGAGGCAAACGAAGGTAACGTGTAGCTTAGACACCATGTCTACGCTAACCGCTACTACTCTAGCGTTGGCCAGGAGCATCTGTCTTTATCAGGAGTCCTCTACTAGAGCATCCGCCACGGGGATGGATGACGAACCCACAAGAATATAATGACCAAAACTAATCTTAAAGTAGAACCTACTACCTCAATTTAGGTCTTGGTCTAAACATGTATATATGAAAGATTAAGCATAAAGTTCTATATGCTAAATGAACAACATAAGAACTTAGCTCTAGTTTCATAGCATAGCGATATTGATAATATGAGAGCAAGAACATAAGAGAAATCTTAATATTATTCATACCAAGAATTCTCCAAAGTACAAGCTCTCCAATGAAGCTTCTTGCCTTGCTCCAACTACACTACTAAAATAACAAAAGAGTACAAGTGGAGCATGGTCAGTTTGACCTCAGTAAATTAGGAAACTACCTAAAACAGAACAAGCATGCCGCCATGCAACCGCCTACAAAAGTTGGGCCTGGGGCGGGCTGCCTGGGGTGTGGCGCACCCAGGGTGCGGCCGCACCCTGGCTGACTCGCCAGGCCACCACCTTCGCTAGGTGGGCTAGTGGCTGGGCCTGGGCTCCTCCTACGCTAGTGTTCTGTCTAGGTAAGTTGCATAGGTGGGCCTCTCAATTCATTCCTCTTGCGCATTTCTGCATTACGCTTCTCGAATTGCGCCTTTTGCTTGGTTTTCCACTTGTATTTGAATATGAGTCCTGCAAAATAGTAATCTTACAATACAAGTGGAACCATGTCTATAGTAAAGGTATGTGTCAAAATATTGTTTATTTCTTCTGTTTTGGACTATAATTGGGGTCGAATGTTGTCATTAGTGTTCCATCAATGGGGATCATGTTGAAGGCTGTAGGATTTGGGGGCAGATTGTGCGAGAGGGAGAGATCGTGCGTCACTGCCACGCGCTAGGGATTTTGGACATGGGTACGCCATACATGTGAGGGGATAGCCGGGCCACCTATATCGCTTGGGGAGGCAAGGTGAAGTTGGGCGAACTTTCACACAGGAGCGAGGTCAAACGCCGGGTGAACGATTCCTATCGGTAATTTTTAGTTGTAGATAGAGATATACATCGAACGGACACTAGATGACGAGCAAATGATTTTTTTTCTTCTACTGGGCCGTGACCTATGACCGTGATCCCAGTTGGCAATGGTGGAGATTGCCTGACTACACTCAACAGTCAGAGAGGGCAAAATCAGAGGATCGCATTCCAGCTCTGTGTCCCCTCCGCCCCCTCTGCGTACCTCCATGACTGTTCCTCGCATATCGTATCTCTCAGCACCATCGGGCCAAGGATGACTGATGGTGGTGGATCTTTTGCACCGACTGTGGAAGAGGTGGTAGGCTGATGCGATGGTGCTGGTCGAGGAGTCGGCGGCATCTAATCTTGCCCTCACACTGGCTGATGAAGAGGCAGCGGGCCAAGGAGGCAGATTGGGTTTGAGGAGCTAGCACTGGGGGGTCAAGCACATGGTGGTTCCAGATCTCGCTCATCGAGGAGTTGGTGGTCGGCCGAGGATGCTAGGATGTTGAATCTCGCCCTATGGCAGAGGATGCAGCAAGACAACTATGGAATCACGCTCATGGCTGATGGCATCCACACCAGTGAGGTATCCAAACCGCCGAGTACCAACATGGTGCACGCAAGCACCTAAGATCAAGAGTTATGCAAACCTCACTAACTACTAAGCATGCCAGGGACCAATACTAGTGTACCCAAAGAGGAGCTAATAGCCATCAACATTGATTCATCCGAGCAGTCAAGAGCGTGACTTTAGCTCCAACCGACCCCTAGGTGCACAGGCTCCGCCTCACCCGGCCTCTTAGGGTGGGCTCCACCTTGCCCAACACCGAAGCCATGGGCTCCTCGCTTAACCTCTGAGGGCTGGCTCCACCTCGCCTAGCCTCTGAAGGTGGGCTATGCCTCGCTCGACATCTAGGGACAGGCTCCACCTCGCCTGACACCGAGGGCACGGGCTCTACCTCGCCTGACCTCTGAGGGCTGGCTCCACCTCTCCCGGCCTCTGAGGGTGGGCTTTGCCTCGTCTGACCTTTGGGGGCGGGCTTCGCCTCACCTGACCCTTGGGTTTGCGCTCTGCCTCGCCCGACATCGAGGTCGGGGGCTCCACCTCGCCCAACACTGAGGCCGCAGGTGTAACACCTTTGTGTTAAGTATTACATTTAACACATGCATTTCATGAGCACAAGCATCATCCAAGCACTCATGAACATGAGCATATGAAATTTCACCTCATTCTTACACTTTGTCACATGAAATGTTGATTTATATATATGCTTATGCTTGCAATTATGTATGACCAATGTATGAGATGGTTGTGATGTCATGAAAACACCTTAAACATGTTTAGAATGTCACATGGAACAACTTTGGTATTCATGACTTGGACCCATTTGGCCTCTAAGTCATGGTTATAGTGTAGGCTTTCATTTTCAAGTTGTATGTGGAGAGCCCCTCTACCTAGAATACCTCATCCGGAGTATCCTGACAACACTCCTGTTCGGTCTCCGCAACATCGCAGAGAACATTGGCCACATTGTGGCGCAATGCGCGCCTCCATTCTCTACGAACAATGAGTTCGTAGGGATGACCGAATATGTCGTGAAGTCTTTCCACGACCTCCTCATGGAAGAAACAGAGTTGCCCTCCACCTCTCACTCTAGCAAGGGGAGCCATCACCCCTCTCATGAATGTTTTATGGCAGGTACCCCCGAGGGACACGTTGAAAGCATCCATGAGGAGGAGGCTACCCCGATGAACAACCTCGATGATGAGGTTGAGGGGGATACAAGGGCTCCACCCCGCTTGTGGATGGAGCAGCTGAATGCGTAGCACCAAGAGCTCAAGGAAGTAGGACTCTAGCTTGAGCAGGAATGCGCGGAGCTCAATTGAGAGATCGAATGCCATGGACAAGGTGGGCGCGCGCATGCCATGGCCCACGATGTAAACTAGAGGATCATCGAGGACGATGAAGCCCTCCCACACTTCGCTCGGGCAAGCCAGAACATCGCTGCTGCGGCGGCCTTGCTCTATGGGCTTCCGAGGCCCACGACGCCCGAGGATCATCGGGCCCATCACAAGATTCGCACGCTACTTGAGCGTGCGGCGGCGCAGCAAGCCGAAAGCTCATTGTCTCGATGATGGAGTTCGACGCTAGCCAGTGCATGCCCTCAAAGTGACCCGACAAGGACGCATCAGTCCACCAGGCACTGCAAGGTGGCAGGCTGTGCACCATGGTCCCGGTGCATGAGCATCTCGGCCATAACTGTGACGCACGTGACACCCTCGATGCCCTTAGGCGTAATCATCGCGATGCGGGGGAGGGAGCTAGCCATGGCTACCACCCTCATTGTGGCGGCTGCTACGACAGCGGCAAGGACCAAAGCTCAAGCCCCAGCCTGCCGAGACCTCTAGCCTTCAGCTGACACATCCTCAACACTACCTTCCTACCACGGTACCGACCACCAACCAACATCCCAAAATACTCTGGGGAAACAAACCCCAGACTATGGCTCAAGGATTATCGGCTTGCTTGCCAAGCCGGTGGAGCAGATAATGACGACTTCATTATCTGCAACCTTCCATTGTTCATGGCTGACTTGGCACAAACATGGTTGGAACACCTTTTGCCCAACAGAATCCAAAGTTGGGCGGACCTAAAAGGGATCTTCGTGGGAAACTTCTAGGGCATATACAAGTGTCTTAGGAACCCATGGGATCTTAAAAACTGCCGATAGAAGGTCAGAGAAACCCTATGTGGGTACATCCGGTGCCTCTCTCGGTAGTGCAACAAGCTGCCTAACATCGCCGATGTCGATGTTATAGGAGCTTTCCTATCTAGGACCACCTAAGAGTCCCTGGTTCACAAGCTAGGATGTAAGGGCCTGTGAATCACCAAGGAGCTCCTCGACATCGCCGCCAGCCATGCCTCAGGTGAGGAGGCAATCGAAGCAATCTTTGACCACCTGAAAGGCAAAGCAAAGCGGGACAAGGATGCCAGCGAAGGTGCCTCCAACCGTCCCACCAAGAAGAAGAACAAGCAGTGGCATGAGGGCTCGCTCATGGCTGCCGCCAACCGCAAGGGGGGCCAGAAGTCCACAGAGGGTACCCCGGACAACTTCGAGAAGCTGCTCGAAGGGCCATGCCCAAACCATTACTTCCCCATCAAGCATCTATACATGGACTATGGCCTCCTGAAGCGGTTCTTGTCTAGAGGCTTCAACATGGGGTAGTATGGGAAGGACCCCAAGCTGACCGTGGATGATGCTGAGGGGATGGACGGTGGCTTTCTGACACTAGATTGTTGCCTCATGATCTTTAGAGGGTCGATGGCCTATGACTCCAAGCATCACTAGAAGCTCGAGCGTCGTGAGGTCTATATGGCCGAACTGGCCGCACCTGTCTTCCTCTAGTGGTCGGAGTCCACCATAACCTTTGATCGATCTACCCGTCACCTTTGGGGATCCATCCAATTATAGGACAGAGACCCTCACCTTCGAGGTGGTCGGGTTCCATGGAACCTACCATGCCATCCTAGGACGTCCATGCTACGCGAAGTTCATGGCTATCCCTAACTACACCTATCTAAAGCTAAAAATGCTAGGACCATGCGGAGTCATCACCATCGGCACCTCCTTCCAGCATGCCTATGAATGTGAGGTTGAGTGCTGCAATAACGCCGCGGCAATCATCGCCTCCAAGGAGCTTGCGGCCATCAGGAAGGAGGTCACCAAAGAAGCACCCAACCCCAAGCGGTCGGCTGGGTCGTTCGAGCCAGTGGAGGGTGCCAAGGAGGTCCTCATAGACCCCAGCGGCTCTAAGGACGAAGTGGTGCACATTAGCACCACGTTTTCCTCCAAATAGGAAAGCGCACTCGTCGGCTTCCTTCGCGCCAACAGAGACATCTTTGCGTGGAAACCCTCGGACATGCCGGGCATCTTGAGAGAAGTCACCGAGCATGCCTTGGAGATTAGGCTAGGCTCCAAGCTAGTGAAGCAGTGCCTATGTCACTTCGATGAGGGGATGTTGGCGGCAGAGTTCATCAGGGAAGTATACCACCCAGAGTGGTTAGCCGATACCGTCCTTGTACGAAAGAAGAGTGGGAAATGGAGAATGTGTGTTGACTACATGGGTCTCAATAAAGCGTGTCCAAAGGATCTGTTTCCTTTGCCACACATAGACCAAGTAGTTGACTCTACCTTAGGGTACGAAACCCTTTGCTTCCTTGATGCATACTCTGGGTACCATCAAATCATGATGAAAGAGTCTGACCAGCTCGCGACATCTTTCATCACCCCATTCAGATCGTTTTGCTATGTCACAATGTCGTTCAGTCTGAAGAATGCAGGGGCTACATACCAACGTTGTATGCTCAAGTGTTTTGGAGACCTCATTGGGTGAACCATTGAGGCCTATGTGGACGACATCGTGGTCAAGTCCAAATGGGCTGACTAGGTCATAGCCGACCTTTAGCAGACCTTCACAAAACTCTGAGCAAACAGCATTAAGCTCAACCCGAGAAGTGCATTTTTTGGGTCCCAAGGGGTATGCTGCTTGGTTTCATCATCTCCAAGCGTGGCATCGAAGCCAACCTAGAGAAGATCTTGGCCATCACAAGGATGGGCCTGATTCAGAACATGAAGGGGGTACAACGAGTTATAGGGTGCCTCGCCGCGCTCAGCCGCTTCATCTCGTGCCTCGGCGAACAAGGTCTCCCCTCTATCGGCTTCTGAAGAAGGCCGACCATTTTGAATGGACGCCCGAGGCCTAGGAGGTGCTTGACATGGTCAAACAGCTCCTAATGAAGGCCCTGATCCTGGTTCCTCTGGCCAACGGAGAACCGCTTCTACTCTACATTGCGGCCACCACACAAGTGGTCAGCGCCACCCTGGTGGTGGAGCGAGAAGAAGAGGGACACGCCCTCAAAGTACAGCACCTCGTGTACTTCATTAGTGAGGTCATGTTCGATTCTAGGACCCTCTACCCCTAAATCTAGAAGCTCTTATACACTGTCCTCATCGCTAAGAGGAAGTTACGCCACTACTTCGAGTCACATCTGGTGTCGGTCGTGACGTCCTTCCCCCGCAGCGAGGTCATCCAAAACTAGGATGCCACGGGAAGAATCACAAAGTGGGCACTTGAGCTGATGGGAGATGGCATCTCATCTGCCTCCTAGACGGCCATCAAGTCCCAAGTGCTGGCTGATTTCATTGCATAGTGGACCGAGGTCCAAATGCCACGAGCAGTTGTCGACCAGGAGTACTGGACAATGTACTTCGATGGATCGCTGATGAAGAAAGCCGCCAGCATAGGGCTAGTCTTCGTTTCGCCCCTTGGGGTACACATGAGGTACATGGTTCACATCCATTTCCCCTCCTCCAATAATGTGGCCGAATATGAGGCGCTCATCAATGGCCTGTGCATCACCATTGAATTGGGTATCCGATGCCTCAACGTATGGGGTGACTCCCAGCTGGTCATCAACCAAGTCATGAAGGAGTCGAGCTACCACAATGCCAAGATGGCCACATACTGCTGAGAAGTCCACTAGCTAGAGGACAAGTTCAACGGCCTCGAGCTCAATCACATCCCGAGGCGTCTCAATGAGGTGGTCGTCGTGCTGGCAAAGGCGGCGTCTGGTCGAGAGCCGGTGCCAATAGGCGTCTTCGCCAGTGATCAGCACAAACCCTTGGTCCACTATGAGGAGCCAGAACAAGCCAGTGACGGGCCGCCTGCCCTAGGCTCGGGGGCTAACCAACCATCGGCTCCATCGGACCCCGAGGTCATGGAGCTTGACGAGGATCCAGCGACTGAGCCCGACCCTCTAGCCAACTAGAGGACGCCTTACCTCGACTACCTTCTCTACGATGTGATGCCGATGAACAAAATAGAGGCTTGGCAGCTCATTAGTCATGCCAAGTCTTTTGTCCTTGTTGAGGGCAAACTCTACAAGTGAAACCACACTGGGATCCTACAGCGCCGCATCCCCATCGAACAAGGGAAGCGGTTGCTAAGCGATATCCAAAATGGGATCTATGGTCACCATGCCATGTGTCTAGAACCCTGGTCAGAAATGCATTTCGTCAAGGCTTCTACTAGCTGACCATAGTAGCCAACGCTGAATTATCACACCCGATTTCATAAAACAAAACCGAATGCACATCACATGTACGCCAGGATCTGTTTATTCATACATGCGACAACAAAATGATACATTGCAATGTTTATTACAAAAGCGATTATATATATCAAAAATGACCAGAGGGTCTAAACACAAAATTACATCAGAGTTCCAGCAGAGCAGGGTCTCCATCCCTTCAGGCAGCTGACCGGGGGTACACCAGCCTAGCATCGACACCGTCTTCAGGAAAACGCCATCTTCTAGAAACTCCATCTTCTAGTCCGAACCTATGGGTGGGTAGCAGAGGGGATAAAGAGAAGGGTGAGCACATCGAAATGTACTCCGCAAGTGTAGGAAAGTATGACATGTGGCAAGGAAAGGCTAATAGGGTTTAACACAAGCCCTTAAGCAACACACTTATTACCTTAAACCTTAAGCACCTATTTAACTAGATGAGATCTTCCTTCACCTTGGGGAACCATTGTAACCAACACTCAAATCCCATCCGAGCACCACACTTGGATTCCATCCCAAGCAAACCAACACTTGGATTCCATCCAAGCCTCCCAACTGAACCAGAGCCATCTAATCAAGAAGAAGTCTAGGCCGCTCTTGACCGTAAGCACGGCTGATATATCAGTTTTACACTCTGCAGATGTTGCACACTTTCACCACGAGTCATGTTTCCCCATCACGCTTCACACTACCTAGGTGCTCAGTGGGGTCACACTACAAAGCCTTTACAAAGTCCCTCCAAGTCTATTTTACACCTTCACTAAGGTTTCTAACCGCTAACAGTGGGTACCAACACCACTGCAGAAGCCCCCTCTTGTGCCACACAAACCGACACGATGTAGCATAACTTGGAGGAAACTAATTACTTGGCCAGGGCCAGAGCCATATAGCCCTCGAGGTTGCGCTGTTAAGCTGGGTTACTTGTCCATGAACCGGTCCTTAGAATCCAAGCAGGAACGAGCACAATCCATTCCACCAATTCCAACAATCCTCCAGAAAACATTTACCCAAAATCTGGCACACACCTCCACCAAAACCAACCATCCTGCCGGATTCCTATTCACCATGTTGCTATAAACATTACCAACCCAAGTTGCATAAATCATTAATCAATATTAAATGATAACCTTTCCAACCCAAGACTGAAAGCTAAGTAAGACAGCTACCCAACCAACCCAGGTTACAAGGATGATAACATCAAGTTCTAGTAAACCCTAACATAGGATTCAAATTATGACTCAGCATGCAACTAATGGTCTAACTACACTAACTCAAAGTAAAACAAATGTAGGAGCAAGATGGTCAAGGACACTTGCCTTAGGCTTAGAAACGCATAATAACTCGAACTCTGCGTCTTCGGGATCCACCGATAACTTCTCTTCTATCATGGCAAACTTTAGGCGCATAAACATACAAACAAACATATACAAATAAACAAAAGCAGTACACCAAACATGATAAACAACTTATGAAAAGATTACTCACGTGTAGGTCTTGTTTCTACGATCGCGTGAGCGCAAAAACCGCTGAAAATGGAGATCGGACGGAAAAGATACGGACTCCGGAAGATTTATCGCGAGGAGGGGCATTTCAGGTATTTCACATGAAACGCGCTGAAATAGATGAAATAAATAGTACTGGCATGATTAAACAATGATAGAAATATATATTGAAAAGATGAAACTGAAAGAATTGAATTCGGATTTGATATGAAGGAATAATTGATGAAAAGGACAGAAATTGAATAAACCAGGGACCTATCTGCGAAATCAGAAAATAAATAATCACAATCAGGTCCTTCTTCCTCCTCTGGTTCAATCCCGCTGCTACAGTAACTCGCGGGTTACTGTTTAGGTGCGGCCAACAGACAAGAAAAGGGAGGGAAGGGAAGGCCGTGGGGGGCCTAGGGCCACGCTCTGCCGGCTGTGGGAGCGGGCGGCCGGCTGGGAAGAGGGGCTGGGCCGGCCGTGGGGGGTGGCTGGCCGGCCAGGGAACTGCGGCGGCGGCCAGAGAAGCACAAACAGAGACCTGCAATGGAAAACTTCGCCGGAGAAAAGAAAAAAGAGATGGGGAAACGGCCAAACGGTGAAGGATTCGTTCGTTGGGATATACCACGGTGTAGAGAACGACGAGATCTACCTAGTGATGGTCTCGGAATTCGAAGGGGATGGCGGAGTTGGCCAGAAAAGCTCGCCGAACATTCGCCGGAAAAGTTCGCCGTCGCAAATTCGGCGATAGATGTAGGGCAAACTAAGTGGCGGCTGGCCAAACCGGTCGTACTTTTGCGATCAGCGCGACGAGGAGAACGGCGGCATGTATTTATAGGGAGGGTTTGGGTCGGTGGAAAAATTAGGGTTTTAGAATTATTTTAATTTCGCGAATTAAAATAATTCCAGAAAATCTAGAATTGCTTTTTAAGCCACGAAAAATAGCCCGGAGCTCAGAAAAATCCCCGGAAAAATCCTGGAGATAGATTGAAGGATGAGGAACTCAACTAAAGTTGTTTGAGATCACGAAAAGATTGTTGCAAAGATCAAGGAAAAATATTAAGCCCAAGGAAAAAGGAATTTAATTCCAGAAAAGGTCAGAAAAATTCCCAGAGAGAAAGAAACATCGCTCTATCATATTTCAAAACCATTTGCACTCATAAACACCAAATGCAACCAGCATGAATGCAACACCCTTCACATTATATTACAAAAGTTATTTAAAATCAACATTTTTCACATTATAAATTACAAAAACCCTAATTAAATCTTGGAAACTTTAGAAAATGATAAAAGCATTAATTTTATTCAGTGAAAACTATTCACAACCCAAAATGAGATTTTTAGGGTGTGACATGAATAGATTGTGTGCACCTGCGAAAAGTGTCAGTACTATGCTCGGCAGACCCACCTACCGGCCCAAGCACTCTGGACGATCCCCATCACATGGCCCTTCACAGTCTAGGGACTCGATCTGGTCGGACCTCTCAAAAGGGTGCCCAGGGGCTATACCCACTTGCTTGTCACCGTAGACAAATTTACAAAGTGGATAGAGGCCCAACCGATCTCCACAATCAAGTTCAAGCAAGCTATGTTGCTCTTCCTTGATATCATCCATTGCTTTGGAGTATCGAACTCCATTATCATGGACAACACATAGTTCATTGGGAACAAGTTCCTCCAATTCTGCGGTGAATGTCACATCTATGTCGATTGGGCCACCGTAGCGCACCCTCGCACGAATGGGTAGGTCAAGCGCATAAATGACATGATCCTACAGGGCCTTAAGCCTAGGATCTTCAACTGGTTTAACTAGTTTGGCAGACGATGGGCCACAAAGCTTCCCATGGTGCTCTGGAGCCTGAGGACGACCCTTAGCCAGGCCACCAGCTACACACCATTCTTCATGGTCTACGGTTCTGAGGCTATCCTCCCGACCGACCTCGACTATGGACCACCAAGGGTCAGGGCATATGACAAAAATGGAGCCAAGGCATCCCTCGAGGATGCCATGGACTAGCTGGATGAAGCACGCGATGTTGCCCTCTCCGCTCGGACAAGTACCAGCAAGCGCTGTGCCGGTACCACAGCCGTCGACTATGGGGTCAGGCCTTCAACGTCGGAGACCTGGTCCTCTGCCTCATCCAGAGCGGCAAGGACCACCACAAGCTCTCTCCACCATGGGAGGGACCATACATCATCAAGGAGGTGCTCCGACCGGGCACCTACAAGCTCAAGACCATCGACAGCGAAGTCTTCGTCAATGCCTAGAACATCAAGCAGCTATGTCGCTTTTACCCTTAATAAACGCACACTTTCTCTTATCAGTTTCGCTATCAAACTCCCCAACCTTTAGTGACACCCGACCCCAGCAACGGTGGGGGTCGGGCCTCACTCGGGGGCTAATAAGAGCATACCTATCTGATAGACATTCTCTATGTTCGACCCTCTCTCACGTTAAGGCCCAGAAGCGAGGTTTGCGGAAATGAGACCTACGCCTCGGCGGTTACAGCGCCTTTGCAAACCAGCGTGATTAAAGTTTTTTCCACACCCGGGCTTTTTTGGCCTTAGTCACAAAAAGTGTCGGTGCGCATCTATGAGTTTATCCACCTGGCCAACTTTCTCTGTGCCCGACCCCCTATCACGTTAAGACCTAGGAGCTAGGGTTGTGGGAACAAGCTCTGAGTATAACTGATCGAACAACAAGAAACCTATGCCCCAGCGGCTACGGTGCCTTTGCTCACCAGCATGATCAGAATTTGCTCACCCGCACCCCGAGCTTTATGACCTTAACAATGGAAAGGGTCAGAATGCACTAACCTTTTTATACAAAAAGGGGAGAAGAGCTAAAAAGCTGCTTGGCTATAACAAAATTTAAGAGCTTGTCCATTTATTACAAGCTCGTCGCCTGGCTTACATACCTAACTAAGTTTTTGGGCGGGATGTTCTCATCCCCTATCTCCACAGGTAAGTCCTACCCCAGCGGGTAACACAAGTTGATCGGATAGCTTGGCCACTGCCGAGAGATGGGTAGGGAGCAGCAGGGTGCCCCACGTAGGTTATGCCGACCCCGTCATGAACGATGGACCCAGATTCCACTCGAACATGTTCGGTGAGAGTTCCCCGAACCCATCACTCTAGCCATCAAGGTAGGTCCTGCGCCAGCAAGTCGCCCTTAATTTATGCATGTTTTCTCTTATCAAATTCGTTATCGAGCCCCCGACCCTCACAACAGCAAGAGGTCAGGCCTCACTCGAGGGCTAGCAAGAGTATCTATTCGCTAGACATTCTTTATGCCCGACCATTTCTCACATTAAAAAATTAGAAGCAAGGTGTGTGGAAACAAACTCTGAGTAAAATTGGTCAGACCGCAAGAAACCTATGCCCCAGTGGCTATGGTATTTTTGCTCACCAACATGATCAGAGTTTTTATCCCCGCACCCCGAGCTTTAGCCTCCGCCTTCTCGGGAAGGGTTTGGAGGGGCCCACCTGTGGAATCTCCATCAAGGAGAGGCCGGTAGGTCACCCAAATCGATCGAATGGCTTGGGCCGCTACTGAGAGATGGATAGGGAGCGGTGGGATGCCCCATGCAGGTTATGTCGGCTCCATCATGAATGACGGATTTATACCCCACATGGACATATCTGGTAAGAGCTAACCGAACCCGTCACTTGAGCCATTGAGGTAACTTTACCGACCCCCACTTTTCTTTTCCATTACATGATCATTCATTCATCCATTCTCATGCATGCATTCATACATTCATTCATTCATACGTACATACATTCATCCCATACATCTAAGCATTGCATATGCAATTGCTGCATCATAACGCTTCGTGTCGCATCATGAAGCGGTAGTCGTCTCATTCGACATGAGCGGCAACCAACCGAGGTTCGAAGGCCAGCCTATGAAGGGCTCGAGGCCACCTCATGTCAACTAGAGCCAGGGGAGAAAAATGTAGATGGGCCCCAGCGGCCATGCCAGACCTTGCTCAGAGGCGGACAGGGACATCTAGACCTTTCTCGTTCGATCCTAACCATTTGCCAAGCCCACAGAATCTCCATCGAGGAGAGGCCAGTGGGCCACCTGAGTCACTCTCCGGAGTGACATGGGCATCTACCGAGAGGCGGGTTAAGGAGCAGTGGAATGCCACATGAGGGCTATGTCGACCCCATCAGCGAATGATGGACCTAGATTTCACTCGGACATGCCCGTTAGCGAGCTCGTCAAGCGCAACACTCGAGCCATCGAGGCAAGTGTCATTAGCTCTGCCCCTCTGATTGCGAAAACCACGTACAGGGTGATGCATGAAACACGGTCGACCCCCACCGAGCCCCACAGGGCTCGGGGGCTCGAGCAGCCTACCTTGAACTCAGGAATCCAACTGACCAGGGTGCGAAGGATGTCTCGCGAAGGGCTCGAGGCTACCTTGCGTCGAACAGAGCTAAGGGAGAAAATGCAAATGAGCACCAGTGGACTTTGCCCGACCTGCTCAGAAGCAGACAGGGTCATCTTGACCTTCTCATTCGATCCTAACCTCAAGCCGATCCCACAGAATCTCCATCGAGGAGAGGTCAGTGGGCCACCTAAGTCGCTCTCCGGAGCAACACGAGCATCTGTCGGGAGGTGAGTTGAGGAACAGTGGAATGCCACATGAGGTCTATGCTGACCCTGTCATGAACAACAGACCCGGATTCCACTCGAACATGCCCGATAGTGAGCTCACCGAGCGTGTCACTCGAGCCATAGAGGCAAGTGATGTTAGCTCAACCCTTCGGTTGAGGAAACCGTAGATGGGGCGACAATCACAAAGACGAGCCAACCCTCGACCAGACCCCTGCTACGCGTGGGGGCTCAAAGAAAGTTGGACTCACAAGGAGACTGAACATGTTGTCGCAGAACGATAGCTCAGATCCTAGGGAGGGGGTACGCACGAAAACAAGGGACGCTTTCTCCTACTAGTTTTGCTATCCTCTCCTCGATCTTTAGTGACACCTGACCCTAGCAACGGCAAGGGGTCGGGTCTCACTCGGGGGCTGATAAGGGTATACATACACCCTTTCTAAAATAGTCGTTGCGCCCGACATCCTTCCTCATGTTAAACCTAGTAGCAAGGTCTGTGGAAACGAACGACTGAGCAAGGCTGGTCAGACTGCAAGAAACCTATGCCCTAGCAGCTACGGCACTCTTGCTTACCAGCATGATCAGAGTTTCCCTCCTACACCTCGAGCTCTACGGTCTTAACAAACAGAAGGGTCAGAACGCATGAACCCCTTTTCACACATAAAAAGGGAGGAAAAACAAATCTATTCGCACCAAAACAAAAGAACGGACTTGGTAAAGTGAAACAAAATAACAAGTTTGTTTAAATGATACACAAGGGTTGGCACTTGTCCGCTGATTACAAGAATGATTGACCGACTTATTGAACTAACTAACCCCTCTGGGGGAGAACTATGCCTTCGATCCTATCTGCCAGGTCCTGTGAAAGGGGAGCCACCGCCGCTTCCATCTCCTCTAGCTCGTGGACTTCATAGCCAAGCGCGAAGCCATGGCTCATCATCTCTAGATCGATGCTATCCCCATAGTGAGAACAAGCAATCGTGAAGGATTGATTGACCCTGGCGTGAAGGGCATTCCTCTTGAGCTGGCGCACCCACCCCGTGATCTCGATGGCATGGGCCGCGAGCGATTGGTCCCCTCTGACCATACCACCTCAAGGTCATCGCAGAATACTCCGAGGGCGGCGCTCAGGATACCAAGCTCGTCGCTCTCTGCCTGAAGATTCCTCCTCTTCTCGGTAAGGTCCACGGCTAGCCCGGAAGAAATGCTTTTGGCCTCTAGCTTCTAGGTCATCGTGTTTCCAAGTTTGGCCTGGAGGGAGCCGACCTTCAACTGCACGTCGTCGTGCTCCAAGCAGGCCTAGTCACACTCACAGAAGGCCTAGTCGCGCTCCTCATGAGCCACGCTGCATTCTAAGCGGAGCCTCTCCGCGGTTTGGAGTAGCTCATCCTGCTCCTTGCATAGCCGAGCGACCGCCATGGCATCCAGGCTCGCCTTCTTCTCTAGGGCCGTGAGCTTCTCCTCGGGCCCCAGCTTCAGCTCCCTTTCCTTCTCAACCTCAGCTAGAAGGTCAAGGATCCACTGGCAGGTCTCGGCGTCCTTCTGGAGCAGCTCATCCCACTCCTTCCTGACCTTGGCGACTTCCTCGCCGACAAGGCCTTGAATGCCTTCTTGGCCTTGATATCGTGCCGACGGGCCTCGGCCACCCATGACCAAAGACCGTATGCCTCCATGGCGAGGGGAGTCAGCTCGGCCACCCTCTGTTGGGCAGCAACAAGTTGAGCGATCACCTCCCCACATAGCCATGCCTCCTTGATGAGGTGGTCCCAGGTTTCCTTCTGTTCACGAAGGAACCAAGACTTCCCCCGGCTGCGAGCGATGAGGGATTGAAGTAAGACGATGGTCAGGATACAAAAAATATATAGAGAAAGAAAAGGGCGAGAGGCAGGATGAAGCAAATACTATGCCGAAGGGAATGACAATGTCGCGCAATGCACCCCTAGCATAGTCTAGGGCTTCCAGCATGGATGCGATCCCCACGTCGAGGCTCTCCTGCTCCATGCTCTTGGTGGCATCATCGAGGGTGAAGAGCATCAATGTCAGATCCTGTGGATTTGTCCACCGGAGCAGGGGCTCGCCCCATACAGGTGAGTCGCTGCCTATAAACATCAGCACCAGGGATGACTCCCCACCGATCCCAAGTGCCATCGACCTCTCTACCACCACCATGACCCTGCTGTGGTTGCACCCAATCATGACCCGTCTATCATGACCACCGCCACCTCCACCGGCATTGGGGGGTCATGACCGGCTGTGTCGCGCCAGCCACGGTCGGCGCCACGAGCATGGTCGGCAGCCCCATCCGCCCCGTCATCGACAGCGGTATCATCGACAGGCGGGACCCTTTGAGCCCCCACATCCGCCCGTCTTACCGAGGGCACGGGCGCCACCATGGGCAGCATCAGACCGGCCGAGGACACTAGTGCCGCTCCCGCCCAAAATGAGCGCAACACCAACCAACGGTTGCCACCTCAATTAGAGGGTGACACACTTCTTCGGCACCAGCACCAAAGGATTGCACTGCCTACTGACGCTGCAAGGGACAAAAAGCATAAGTCATGATGAAATCTGACTAAAACAAGAAAAAATAGAGGAACTGATAACTTACCTCAGTGTCATCAGGTGGTAGGTACATTTGGGGGGCAAACCCCCCGACCTCTGCTCCGTCTCATCGGGGCGAGGTCGTTTCAAGCCCGCACCCCACTCCTGGGCAGAGGGGCTTGCTCCCCTTGACTCTTGGGGTGCGACGATAGAGCTACCCACATCTCAGGCATCGCAGCAGAGCTGCCAGCCCCCGCTGACTCCTAAGGGAGGCCGACGGTATGTCCCGCCTCCACTGGCTCCCCGAACGTACCCTCCCCTTCGTGGAACGAGAAGGGTCCCGACTCCTACAAGGGCGAACCAATACCTGTCAGCGCATCCTCATTCTCTAGGATGTCCTACTCGACAACGTCGGCTACCTCATCGTCGTCGCCATTGTCGTCATCGTCGTCGCTATCAGTGTCCTCCCCCCGTTCCCGGGCCTATAGCTTCCGCTGCCTCTTCCTCTTCTTGTCCTCCTTCGCCTTCCTTAGCCGCTCGCCCTTGGCGTGATTTGTCGCCCTCATGGATGAATCCCTCAGCAATGGCGCCGGGTGATCCATGAAGATGAGGTCCCTCGCTGGTCCCTATCGCAGAACTGACCAATTTATAAGAGCACAAGTACAATGGTAGCCCGCAAGTGTTCGCACTGTCATACTTGAGCTCATATAGACCCGGTAGTCTGTCGAGTACCACGACGGGTCACGATAAACGATCCACATACAACCAAGATCGTACATGATTCAACATGCATGTCACACATTACATAAAGTTCACAGATACATTTCATTCATCAGAGTACAGAATAGAGTTATTACAAACCAAGTTCAATAAAGAGTAGCGGAAGCAAATTAAAGTTCAAAAGTAGCATTTGCCAACGTAGTTCAAATATAGTGCCAACATATGATCACAGTCCACAAAAGCATATAGAAGGATTATTAAAGAGGCCTACCCAAGGCTCACTCCTCATCCACGGTGGGATAGAAGCAATTCTTGCAATATCCGTGATAGACGGTACCATCTACAACAATGGGAATAAAACCCTGAGTACGAGAAGGTACTCAGCTAGACTTACCCGTCATAAACCAGAAATAAATTGACTCCAAGGATAATGCAAGGCTGTATAAGTGGAGGTAGCTTGACAACATTTTGCATAAAAAGTGATTAACTCAGTTGTACAATTATAATTCGGTCACCAAGTTAATTATAGCTATTCATCTCTAGATTAGTAACTAACCTGTGCCAAACATGTAGTATATCATTTAGTAGCATACAATAGTAACTATAGCCGATGTAGTAATTCCATGTTCATCATAACCATAATTTTAAATAACACAGTTACTACGATGTTGGTATTAGCTAAGTTTCTCACTGTTCGAGAGAGACGACGATTCGAATCAATTTCAACCAGCATACCAGATCAACGGTCACCTTAGGTCACCTTTGGTAGAACTCAGGTATACAATTATACTTTGGTCATCAAGTTAATTATAGCTATTCTTCTCTAGATTGGCAACTATCCTATGCCAAACATGTGGTATATCGTTTTAAGAGCATACAATAGTAACCATAGCCGGTGTAGTAATTCCATGTTTATCCGAACCATCATATTCCATAATACAATTACTATGATGTTGGAGCTAGCCAAGTTTCTCACTATCCGGGAGAGATGGCGATTCGAATCGATTTTAATCAGCTGGGAAATTATTCCTAACACAAACCCAGGTAGACCAGATCAATGGTCACCTTAGATCACCTTTGGTACAACTCAAGTACACATTTTGCGGGTTCGCCCAACGCTGCATAATCAGGGACAACCAGCTGCCAGGACGATCAGGACTACCCTGCCCTTGGGCTCACGCCTAGCTCCCCGCACATCCTTACTACCATCCAGAGTGCGCACTCTTACAGAGCGGGGCCTGGCTTGAGTTGAGCTACTCGGCTTCACGGTCGGAATGAGTTATCCAGCTAGCTAAGTGATAGACATGCGTTCAATCTCGTCAAAAGTTCCAACAACGGTACGGTCCTTGATCGGCATAGACAGGATCACATGAGTTAGCCTACACATAGACTCCACCCGGCCTCCATTTACATTACCCCATGGTTCTTTTCCATGATAGCAAATATAGCCAACCATGCTTCGATATCCACCTATATCTCGTAGGTGACAGGAAATCACCTGACTTCTACCGGTCTAAGCATGGCTAAGCATACATTCAATCCTGGACCTATACAGGGTTAAAGGTGTATATATCTAGATAAGGTAGTTCCATGCATCAAGTGTTTCTAGTCAACTCTTATAACCTAATGCATCAAACATAAAGGACTCAAGTAGTATTTTGTAAAACACAGGGAGACTTAGAATGCTCCGGGGCTTGCCTTTGAGAAAGGAGGTGGGGCGATGATCAGGGCACTCTGGGAGCTCTTCTGGATTCTGCTCCTCTTCTTCGGGAGCTGCAGCTTGAGGATTCTCCTGCTGATCCCCTTCCTGTTCTTCATTGAATTTCAGCAACGTTATCTCCTCGGTCGATCATATATGCATGATCATGGAATAAGATATTACGAATGCATGTATGACGACACGTATAATATGATAAATCATGATGAATGCATCCTCACAAGCATTTTGAACAGCATGGTAGTAAGGTAATAACAAGTGCATCCTAATTTACTGAGTAGGTACATATCTCTTCTTTATTACTTAAGCAAATACTTCAGCAATTCATTTACCGAACTTCCAAACAGTAGCTACTTGTTTTAACCATAACTGGAGTTATATACATTGAAATCATATGGTTGTGGACATTATGGAAATCTAATGAAATTGTCTACAACTTTGTTTTAATACTCTCAAAGTGATTCAATAGTTATATAGGTCAAACAAATTAGTCAATCAAATCTATTTGGAAAGTAAGCATTTCAGACAGCAAACTTGTAACAGCTAAAACTCTTAAACCCTATGGCCTATGACTATGAAAATTTAACACAAGGTAGATTAGTACGTTATCTACAACTTTTTATTAACAAGTCTAACAGAAAAAGACCATTATCAACATGAAATCATACACACAACTGAAACTATTCATGCAACCATCTATTTGAATTACAAAGCAACAATTAATTAGTTGCATACAGTCACCTACTTCTAAGCCTTACTCTGAACATCAATAGTTACTAGGCATCACAAGCACTATAGAAAACATCATGGGCAATCACAATTTAATGACTTAAATGCCTTTATTAATTTAATTAAATAATTAGGGGAAATAACAGACATACAACAAATGTGCACAATAAATTCTCACAAAATTATAGTAGCTTCCTAGTGCTCACAATAGGCTACTATGAAAATTTCATACCATTTGGACATGTATAATATCCTATGCAAAAATGACAAGCTTGAAAGGGTTATTTTAGCAAAAATAGTAAACCCTATACAAAAGTGTCAAACAATAGATTATATATTTTTCTAGCTTCATATTAGTGCCATACTACTGTACCAAAATTTGCATAGCAATATGTTACATATTTTTATTCCTATAATTTTCCTAAGAAAATGCCAATTCTTAATAGATAAATAGAAAGATCATATTTCAATCAAGTTTACTGCAAGTTTAATATTTTTCCTAGCTAGAGCATGTCAATACAAGACTAGCAAAATTAGAATCACAATTTTATCACATTTCTAGCTCAAGATATACAATTTACAAGATTGTAAACATTCAAAAAGCATTTAAGTAAATACATTTTAATCACTAATAAAAATACTAGAAACTGTACATCTCATATTTTTATAAAATACTACACTTCCTAAGGAACACAACAAAATTTGGTTCACCAAAAATGGACATCCCTAGCTCAAGATATCATTTTCTAAAGTTAGCTAAAAAATCAAGAAAATAAATAACTCTAAACCCTAACTACAGTCGCTGACAGATGGGTCCCACCGGTCAGCGGGGTCCACCGGTCAGTGACCAAAAATAGAGCACGGCGGCCGGCCGGCGATATCTCACCGATGGCGAGGTCTCCGGTCAAACCGAACACACCGTGGTGATCTACTCACTGAGATGCATCGATTGACCTAAGTGGTGGAGGCGCGGATGCACAGGAGCCACCTCATCACCAGCCATGGCAGCATGGCGACGCTGCGCTGTGGTACGCCGACCGTTACGGGGCACGGCGAGGCTAGGCGAGTAGCGCACAAGCACCACGGTGACGACTCGACCCTATTGCGGCTACCTAGGCTAGGTGAGGTGCTCCGACAAGCTCTGACCACATGCGCGGTGGCGCGGCGGCGAGAGCGCAGCTGCGTGGGTCATCATGTTCCACGTCGGCGAAACAATGACTTGCAGTAACGTCACGCCAAAGGTAGCACACATCCTAGACAAACCCTAACGTGAGGAAGGAGAAATGTGCATGCGAGCCATGCGGCTGTGAGCTCGCCGTGGAGGCGGCCATGGGAGCCGTGAGTCCAGCGAGGACGAAAACGTCAAATACGCCCTCACCGAAGCTTATCTGGCCCTGTGGTGGTGTCCATGAGGTGGAGAGGAAGATTGCGCAGCTGCTAGCAAGACAGAGATAGCGACGGTGTAGTGGCGTGGGCGCTAAGCGACGGCGGAGGGGTGCGGTGCTCGGCGGCGCTCGGCTTTTTCTACGGCGGACGCAAGAGAGAGCGCTGGAGAGTGAGGGAGCAAGTGGGAGTAAGTGGAACTGAGGCGCGTGGCTTGTAGATAATGAGCGCCAGCACGCCACCGTGAGGGCCCGTCATCGGCCAGCGGTGGCCAGCTTCTGCGCCCGGTCAGCCACCTCGGCGTGACATGGCTTGGCCATCAGAGGCGACGCTCGAGCCTGACAGCGCATGTTGACGACGTTCATACTCCTAATCCATGGACCATTAGCGCAAACTTCCTAAACCCACTACACCACAACACCGCATCACCATCAGACATCTGACGCTAAAAATTATATTTACCGATGGATGATCTAACGCTAAAGATAACTCATAGATCATCTGTCGCTAATTCCTCATTTAGCGATTTATTGTCTGTTGCTATAGATATTGATATTTAACGTTGAACTGTCTGTCGCTAAAAATAAGTATACCGGCACTCTGTCTGTCGCCAAAAATAAGTGGGCCCCACCACGCCGCTGGCTAAAAAACGAAAAATATAACACACACCAACACAAACAAGAAAAAAAATAAAAACAGAATGCACACATCTACTCTTATCAAAACACTTTGCTTTGGCCGTCAGAAACAACATCCACGTCACCCCAAAATCTCCCGACCGTCCGATCTTCCGTCGAGCGGCCCAGATTTCTTGGATCGGATCTCGCCGGAAGTGGCTTCTCCTGCTTCTGCTCGCCTTCTCCGACCTCTCCTCAGCTTCTCAGCGGCTTCTCTGGCTTCTCGTCTGAATCTAGGTAAACAAATATATACTCTGGCTCCTACTTCACACATTCTACATTCTTCTGCTCTTCCTTTCCTCTCTCCTCTTCGCTCTATGAATCTCCCTCTCTCCCCCGATGTAGGCACGGCGACGGCGGTTGGCGCCAGCAGGTGGTGGCGGTGGCGCCCGCCCTCGCCCTCCTCCCCCCTCGCGTCATGGCGTGACAGCCGGGCCGCGTAGCTGGCTCATCGCACGAGGTGCTAGCTGGGCGTGACGGTGCCCCCGGGCTGCTGCAGCACGGGCCCCGTCTGTGGCCATCACCGGCGACGGCGCTGCGCGCACGGTCGTAGCCAATGGCCGCCTACGTGTCTACACCCCCCCAACACCGCTTCCCTCCCCGCCGCCATACTCTGCTCTTGCCGCATGACGAAACCCTAGCTAGCTGTTCTCCCCCCCCACGACCTTTCTCGAGCCCAATAAGCTTCTCCAGGCGAGCACTCCCTCAAATTCATAGGTACTCGGACCTCCTCTAATTTCAGTTTTGATTTCTCCGATTTCCCTCCAATTTAATTGGTTCATCCCTCCCCGACCTTTCTTGAGCCCAATGACTTCTCCAGAGGCAAGGCGCTCCCTCACCTAGCAGGTACTCGGACCTCCTCTAATTTCAGTTTTGATTTCTCTGATTTCCCCTCCAATTTAATTGGTTTGTACTCTAGGGTTTCTATGTACATGCCAGTTTGGTGTGTGTGAGATTCAGACCGCACAGGTCCACATCGAGATCAGTTTGGTGGCTTTGAGTGCACTCGACCCTCTACTTGAATGAATAGCATGCACAGTTAGTTTGCAGTACTTGCGTTCTTCTCTCTCTTGATGTTCATAAACAGATCACTTAGGCATGTTATTCTTAGTCATTACATTACACGTAAGAATTGGAATTGAGATTTCCTTATGCAGAGTTAAATGGATGGTCCTACTGGCGACAAATGAAATAGATAGAGCTAAAAGGCATCGGGGTATTTTTGTGTTTTCTTTCTAATTCTAATTTTAGTTTTGGATTGAAACTTGATTGCTTTTCCCTATGACAATAACAGAACATCAAACTCTGCAAGGTCAGATATGTCTGCTATTTATTGATTCCAAAATACAAAGTAGAAAACCTTG
This sequence comes from Miscanthus lutarioriparius, assembly GCA_904845875.1. Taxonomy (NCBI): domain Eukaryota; kingdom Viridiplantae; phylum Streptophyta; class Magnoliopsida; order Poales; family Poaceae; genus Miscanthus; species Miscanthus lutarioriparius. Next base: position 83,837 of record CAJGYO010000837.1, on the reverse strand, counting down.
GAAAACTATGCATGTTGGGCAAAATATGTGGATGCCAAAACTAAAGATTTTAGATTGGTTATTACATCACCGAAATACAGTATTGTCATTTTACTGATCCAAGCATAGATCACTCTTCATATTTTTGTGGGGTAATTATTTAAAAAAAGTTCAATATGACTGTTGGTGGCTCCAAAAAGCCTATGTAGTCAAAACAAGGAGAATCTTAGGAGGAACCTTGCTTTTGACACATTTGGTGAACTGATTTCCATATTGATTAGCTTTGTGTAAAGGAAACAAAGAAATTCATATGAGAATCCATCACTGATTTTGTAAAAGTTTTCCCTAACACATTTGATGAGCTGATCTCATGTTCACTACCTAGGAGGCCATATATAGAACTTAAGTAACATTGTTTGTTGTTTGTGTCACGCCATCTGTGCCTCTCAAAAGTTTGTTTCCTCCAAAAATAGTGTGACGCCGCAGCAATTCAGTTGAAATTGCCATAGAAGATCGTTCAGGCTATATGTAGTTGAGAAGGCAAGATATGAAATGCCTCTTATGTTGTAAGTTATCAATAATGGAGGTTTTGAGCATTTTCTCTGTTTGACAGGCACACTGAATTATATACATGAGAATGTTGGTATAAGTGTAGATAGAGTTCAAGGACTGCGCAAGATTGTGAACCATGCTGAAAAAAGCTCACCTTCATCTCCACGGCATGCAGTTTGTACATTGACACATAATCTGCAAGACTCTGCTTCACCTTGAACCCACTTTCCAGTGTCCTTTCTGGTATGATTATTCCTCTCCCCTCAAAGCAACAGCTTTTTTTTGCCACTTTTCCAATTCCATGTTTCTAGCTGCTATGTTTTGCTTCTTCTAAATGGATCATAGGACAGATGCAAGTATATGTTTAGTACGCAGTTGGTCTGAATTTAGTATTGCTCTTCCATCATGTGGGTCCAAAACTTAAGGTTCGTAGTCTTTCGTCGTGCCTTGCCTTTCAGACCACTTCGGTATATTGCTAATTTTCAAAAAAAAACTTTTCAAGTTAAAAATTAAGAAAAATATTTATGCCATTTCCCCCGTTCCATACTGTCTATAATTGGCTCCAAGTAGAGACAACATGTACAACCATGTCTGTGTGATGCATGTTCATTTACTTGCATAGTTCATTTGGCTGTTTGCTTACCTAATAACAGCTGTTACATAGTTTGAATGACTACTCTTTTTTCAGCCATGATTTAAGAACATTATAAGGCTTTGCTGTTATACATAATTTCCAGGAATGTTTCAAAGCTACATGAGGTATTTCCAGATATTGACATGGTATTTGGAAATGGACAGAAGCTCTCACTTACACCTGAAAATTATTTATTCCGGGTAGGAGAAATTGTGAACTCATATCTATTTAAATCAATTGAGATAATGTTTGTCTAATTTGTCTGTCGGTGTTGTCTACTCATGTTGCGTACTGTGTCTTCCCTTCAATTCTGAAATGCAGCACTCCAAAGTTGATGGGGCTTATTGCTTGGGTGTATTCCAAAATGGTAAAGATCCAACAACACTATTAGGAGGTTAGACACTCAACTTTCAGAGGAAGTGAAGCAAGTGTTATGATCTTTGCACTTCTTACTGCTACCATTTGCTTTATATCTTGTACAATTTGTTGGGTTATTGGTGAATTGTCATTCCTCAATATTTACTGGACTCTCTTTTTACATATATTGGCTTATAAAGTGCACAAGCTTACAGACTTATTCTGTAGAATTACAACCAATATTATATTGCATCCTTCTATGCAGCACTTTCGGATCTTATCTTGCATATTAAATGTTATTAGCAAAGGCTGAGTGAATAATATGATATGCAGTGTTACTCTGACCTGCTTATACACTTGCATAATGGATTTTTTTGTATACTTAGTTGACTGGCTTGGAAGAAAAAATTAGCATGTTCTCTCCTTATATATGATCTTAATATATGTATTTTCTGTTAGCTTGATTTATTCAAACTGAGCACTGCATTTCATTATCAATATTTGCTTATTTCTTCAGAGTAGCATCTCTTGCCCCTACTCATTCAATCCAATAGTGTACAGCATGCTTCTAAAAGCATGATTGTAGCACAAAATCTGACTGGCAATCTAGCATAGATGCGCAAGCTTAGTCTTCGTTATGAAAGGCATAAATACCATTTTCTGCTAAAGGAAACAAGCAAACTAGTATTCTTTATTTATTATTTCTATATTTCAGACAACCTGGCATATTTAGCTTTTTATGTTTTTTATTATGTTTATGTAGTTGTGATCAAAACTTGAGCCTACTGATGTAGCTTTCTCTATAATGGTAGCCGCGGTTGAAAACTAAAATGATTTAGGATATAGAAATCTCCCTCCCTCCCTCCATAATGGTGAAGAAAAACACGAGTCTGTTGTTAGTTGTTACTATGTGCTATGAGGTCTACAGATTCTTTTGCTTGTTCTTTTTGTTGCTATGAGGTCTGTTTATTTAAATATGTTTCCTTGGCTATAACAATTGTCTGAATGAAAGGTTCTTGATTTTCTTGATTCATTCAAAGGTTGTAGTAAAAATAGTCTGTTTCTATTACAAGATCATGACAACAGTTTATTATATTATGCATTTAGAAACTTAGCCATTTTGAGTAGCTAAAGTAATGACCTTAATGGTAGGCATCATTGTTCGTAATACACTTGTGACCTATGACCGTCACAATGAAAAGATTGGCTTTTGGAAAACTAACTGTTCAGAGTTGTGGGAGAGGCTACATATCGGTGACGCTCCTTCACCAGCCCCTTCAAGTGACACAAATTCAGAAACTGATGTCACCTGCTCCTGCCCCTAGTAGCTTGCCAGGTTTGTGCCTAATTATTTTAATTTCTATTAATTTCACATGTATTATATGATGAATGACAAAACATGGATATTTGTTATACTTCACTTGTCATTGTTGCTTATAAACTCTTTGTTTCATCTTATGTTTTAAAAGGAATGGCGACTGGGAAGACATTCTTGTCCCTTTTTATGATCATTATGCTTTGGAGGATGTTTTTATTGTCTCTAGAGGAAATAGATGAGATGGTGAGCTTATCTATGTGAGCTGTTGTAAAGTTTTGGTCAAATATGTGAAGATGCATGTATGTTTGTTGAAGTTGAATCTTAGTTGTGTAGTGACATTTGTATTATTGTGGACAATTATTGATGGATTAATTTTTATTTTTTTAACCATTTAAAATTGTCTCGTTGGACTGTCTGTCACTAAAACCATATGTACCATCGCACAGTCCGTCGCTAAAAAGTAGCAATGGACTATCTGTCGCTATAAATATTCGAGGCAACAGATTATCTGCCGCTAAAAGTACTGTCTAACGCTAAAGATTTTTAGCGATAGGACTTATAGCGTCTGTAGATGTAAGTTTTTAGCGTCTGTCGCTGTAAGTTTTTAGCGTCAGATTGTCTGTCGCTGTAGCCGCTTCTAGCGTCAGATCGTCCATCACTAATATCGGTGTTGTGGTGTAGTGACCAAAGTTGAAGCCCTATATACCATCTACAATTCCTCTTTTAAGATCAAGGTCTAATTCCTAAAGAATGATGAGTAAAATCGTCTCAAAGTTGAGTCAATCAAACTGAAAATCGGTATTGACTTAGAAAAATTCTAAATGTTGAAAAACAATGGAATGTGGATTTTTGTGAGCCAAATTCAAGCATGTTAGGAGCTGAACTAGTCTATGATCCAAAAATAAAAGTTGTTCCTCTTATCAAATACTACAACTTTTCTTTAGTGAACACATCCATGCAAAGTCTCTATGACATAGTTCAAACTAGGTCAAACATACTACTTTCAAATGATGGCTTACTCTAGAACTATGACCTAGTGACCAAACTAGCCCTAGTCATGAATACCAAAGTTGTTCATAATGACATTCTAAACATGTTTAATGTATTCCTAAGGTCACACAAGCACTTCATACATTGGTTACATAAATTACTCCCTAGGTCAACATGCATATCATCACTTAGGAGCTTAATTAGACAAAGCGGCCTACATGAACATTGTTCCACTAGCCATCCTAAGTGTAGCTAAGGTGTTTTCATGACTAACATTACCCACTTGCACTCATTCACACATGATCACATGCATACATACAAGGAAACATAAAATAACAAGCATGTTTCATATGTAAAAGCTTATTTATGAATGCTTGATGAGTATGTTCATGCAATGCAAGTAAAATTATGCAAGCCTAACACCTAGGGTGTTACAGCCCCTCCCCCTTACACAAATCTGGTTCTGAGATTTGCAAGACCTACCATTCTTGGAAAAAGGCGGGATAAACCTCACGTAAATAATCCTCTCATTCCCACGTGGTATCTTGTTCACTGTGATTATTCCACACCACCTTATAGAACTTAATGACCTTACTCCGTGTTACTCTTTCCATCTCTTCTAACACTCGGATTGATTTCTCCTCATAGGTCAAATCTGATTGGAGCTTAATGTTGGTGGGTGCAACGGCTTCCTTAGGTATGCAAAGACATTTCTTCAACTGAGAAACATGGAAGACATTGAATATTGCAATCATCTCTAGTGGAAGTTGTAACTTGTAAGCGACCTTCCCTTTCTATTTAGTAATCTTTTATGGCCCTACATATCTAGGCGCAAGCTTTCTTTTCACTCCAAATCTCTGTACTCCCTTCATGAGTGACACTTTTAAGTATACATAATCTCCCACTTCAAAAGTCAGTGGTCTTCTTATTTTATCAGCATAACTCTTTTGTCTTGATTGAGCTGCTTTCATATGCTGTTGGATAATGCGCACTTGCTCTTTAGCTTCAGTGACAAAGTCAATGCCAAAGTATCTTCTTTCGTCGGGCTCAATCCAATTCAACGGAGTTCTACATTTTCTACCGTACAAGGCTTCAAAAGGAGCCATCTTGATGCTTGCTTGATAACTGTTGTTGTAGGAGAACTCGGCCAAAGGTAGCCATTTCTCCCACGAACCCTTGGAAGATATAGCACAAGCTCTCAGTAAATCTTCTAGGATTTGGTTTACTTGCTCAGTCTGTCCGGAAGTTTGTGGATGGTATGCTGAGCATCTAATTAGTTTAGTCCCTAAGGCCTGGTGCAAGTGTTCCAAAAAACGAGCTATAAATTGTGGTCCCCGATCTGAGATTATGGTCCTAGGTATTCCATGTAGTCTCACAATCTAGGAAACATACAGCTCAGCGTACTTCACCGCGTGATATGTTGTGTTAACCGATATAAAATATGCTGACTTGGTGAGGCGATCTACAATGACCCATATGGAATCATGACCTTGATGTGTCATTAGAAGGCCTGTGATAAAGTCCATACTGATTTCCTCCCATTTCTAGAATGGAATAGACAATGGCTGAAGTAATCCGGCAGATTTCAAATGAACAGCCTTTACTCTACTGCAATTATCGCACCTAGCGACATAGGCGGTGATTTCCTTCTTCATCTTGGTCCACCAAAAACGGGTTTTCAAATCTTGATACATTTTACTACTACCCGGATGGATAGACAACTTGGACGAATGTGCTTCATCTAAAATTTGATTTTTAAGCTCACGGTCTTTCGGTACCACAAGTCGGTCCTCAAACCATAGCACACCTCTTTCATCTAATCTGAAATGCTTGGTTTCTTGTTCTTGCATCTTTCTCTTGATGTGAAATATACCTACATCTGTCTTTTGTAGTTCTATGATTTTGCTCTCAAGTAGACAACTGATAGTGATATTTTGCAGTACAACCGGATGTAACAAATTAAATCCATCTTCCAAAAATGCTTCCATAATGTTGCAATGAGATTTCCATCTAAGTGCATCGGCTACAACATTGGCTTTCCCTAGATGGTAATGCACTTCCAAATTGTAGTCTTTAATCAACTCTAATCATCTTCACTGTCTCATGTTCAGCTCAGGTTTAGTGAAGATATATTTGAGACTTTTGTGGTCAGTATATATATTATATACATTGCCCAACAAATAATGACTCCATATCTTTAATGCATGAACAACTGCTGCAAGTTCTAAATCATGTGTAGGGTAATTGACTTCATGTTTCCTCAACTGTTGAGAAGCAGAGGCAATAACTCTTCCTTCTTGCATGAGCACACACCCCAAACCTATACTCGATGCATCATAGAACACATCGAAAGGTTTTTCAATGTCGGGTTGTGCTAAAACAGGAGTTGTAGTTAACAGGGTCCTTAGGATGTGAAAAGCTGCTTCACACTCTGGTGTCCAATTGAACTTCTCATCTTTCTGAAGTAGCCTAGTCATGGGCTTAGCTATCTTGGAGAAATCCAGAATGAAACGACGATAATATCCTGCTAACCCTAGAAAACTCCAAACTTCATTAACCGAAGTCGGTGCCTTCCAATCCATGACCTCTTGTACTTTAGATGGATCTATAGAAATTCCATCCCTCGATAAGACGTGACCTAAGAAAGGTACTTTACTCAACCAAAATTCACATTTGCTAAACTTTGCATATAACTTATGTTCCCTCAATCTGGACAGAACAATTCTCAGATCCTCTACATGATCTGCCTCATTCACTACTACACAAACTTTACTGGAGGCGGGCGTTTTCGGTTTCCCACGGTGGGCAAAGCCGTCCGCCGTGGCCTAGAGGCCACGGTAAATCGTGGCTTAACCGCGGCGGGCGTCTTAGCCCGTCGCGGTTAACTGATTTACCGCGGCGGGGGGTATAACGTGTCCACCGCGGTAAATATACTTTTACCACGGCGGTCACGTTACACCGCCCGCCGCGGTAAATTATTTTACCGCGGCGAACACCTTTTGTGGCCCGCCCCGGTTATGTTCATTAGCCGTGGCGGGCTTTATTATTTGCCCGCCTCGGTAAATTATTTCCTGAAATAAAAAAAATACAGCAGGCGTATAAATTCAAATTCAAATCACATCCAAATTTCACAGATTAAACTTAAAAAGTATGCTGGCATTACACATGAGATAATATACATATATATATACATTCACTTAGTCATTTTTGTCATCGTTAATTCATTACATTTACATATTAAAGTCATTATACATGCGCTGAGGAGTAATCCTGCGGACGCATCATCGTGGGCCATTTCCTCAGCCTCTCGTACTCCGGTAAAATCGCTAGCGGGCTGTTCTCATTGAAGAACGTGCCCCCTTCAAGCATGCATTTGTCTAAGACAAACTTACATATGTCCGCCTTTGTCTGCTTGAAGGATTGTTGGGTGCTCTGCACGTCTCTCCACCAGTTCAATCCATTCTTGAGCACCCTCCAACTGTTGTTGTACTGCTTGCACTCCCTCAGGTACTCACAGGCGTAGAAGCCATAGGTTTGTGATCCTACCGGTTGTTTGGCACACTGCATGATCGATACACAAGCATTACAACACAGGCATTAGAACGCATATGAACGGAAAGCACAATTAAACCTTTCAAATACTTACCGGAAAGTTGTGTCTGATTTTGATGCGGTTCTTATGCTTAGCCTTAAAATTCTCTGTTCTTCGATCATAGCATTTAGGATCCTTCACGTACTCCTTATAAGCGCTATACGAAATGTACTAGTATTAGGCAGGGCATTAGAATGCATATGAGAAGACAGTTCAGTCACTTACACTCTGAAGCAATCTTCAAAGGCCTTGTACCCTTTTAAGTTTGGCACTCTCAACGAATCAAATACGCAGGCCCTGCCATCCTGAGGGTAGATGATAAATGCAACCCAGTGACCCTCGAGGCCTTGGCTACACCATTGAAACAAAATACAGGTTACGACGAGAAATAATAATACTAGCTAGCTACCCACTTATCTCTACAGGCATGTCTTCGACTTACCCAAAGTGGTAGGTAGCTACGATACACCCATTTCCCTGATCTTCTTCATTGCTCCTAGTATGTACCTTGAAATGTTCAACTTCTCATTGTCCATCAGTTTCTTCCTGTGCGCCTCTCTCTGTCGCTTGGTCAAGTCTTTCATGGTTGGATGATTGTCATCTAGGTGGTAACCAATGATGATTCTTTGAGCAATATGCATTGGAGATAGATAGATAACATCAAGTTTTAGTTCCTTGGATATATAGGCCATCAACCTGCAAGGACAAGCCATCGTGGCATATATAAGTACTCTTGACCGATTCAAAGGCAGGTGATATGTGAAACTCGCAATTCATCACTTACATAGAGAACAAGGTGACTTGGGCGATGTCAAGGTCTTGTTCCCATAGTAGTCTGTACATGTCGTGGAAGTCCACAGGGAGTTCTACATCGTTGCCAGGCAAGTGGAAGTACTCCGCCACAACCTTGACTAGAAAACCATGCAGGCCAGCTTTTGCCGCTTCCATGTACCAGAGATGAAACCTCCTTGTCTCCCACCTTTCCTCGTCGATGAGCTGGGCCTTGGTTATCATGAACTTCCCATGCTCGTAATGGCCGGGGCAGTCATCCGATTCAGGAAATAGATGGAAAGGTGATCTTGGCCTGGGATAGAAATGTTAGTACCATATTATGGCAAAGAAAAGTTATTAGAAAATTATGCTCGCCGCTACCATACCTTTCGAACTCAAGTGAGTATGTGAGCTGCCCTTGGTCGCCTTTAGTCTTTGCCGGCGGTGGAGGATAGTGGCTGTGCTCGCAATGGCAGCAGGCGGTGTCTTTGCCCCCGGTTCCTCTGTGCCTCCCGGTCCTTTGCTCGTGCCCTTAGATGGACTGTCGGGAGGTGGAGGTGGACTTGTTGTTGGAGGAGGAGAACGAGGGTGAGGGCTTGTGCCTCGGGGTGACTTCCTTCCCTTGTCATCCCTGCCATTGCCTTCGTCATCGCCGTCGCCGTGATCCGGATCATCGGGGGGACAAGATCCGGCAATGGATGGTTGTGATGCTGGTGTCGCCATCGGTATAGAAGTCGGCATCGAGAGAATGATCTCTATGTCGTCCTTGTTCCACAGGACTTCGGAACCAATGCAGCTCCAAGGATCGTTACGCCTTCAGCAGTTGGATATTCCATTTCAAATTCTTCGTATTGGGTCGCATACCATGTAAGTATCATGGCAGCATAGTTGGCAGGGATCTGGTCTTGGTTGAAATCTTTGATATCTTCTTTGGGGTGCATGTAACCCTCACCTACGGTCAACTTTTTCGCCCTGCCGAATGGGATGGTGAGGTGGACGCGCATGGGTTCCCGGATGTCGTCGACGGGGTGCCTTGGGTAATCCTCGATCATCGATAGTGGCTGCCCTTGTGTCTGCCCTTGTGGAACTTGAGGCACGGCCACGCCAGCCTGGCGAAGCATCTGTGACCTCATCGACACCATATCTGGGTCATTGCTCGTGAAGGCTTCTTTTATGGACCGGCTGATCATTTCGGCCACGCCTTGATCATAGCCCTTCTAAAAGATGCCCTCCTTGTACCTCTGCCTTGACCGGTATGTGGCAGCGTCGGATTGCCATGACTCCACTGAGTTCCGGCTCATCTTTGGTGACATGCCACGGACGCGACCACGGTGCTCGGGGGTTCCTAGTGCCAGGGTCAGCAAGTCCTGGCCCCTATGAACCTCGAAGTTATCCTTGGATTTAGCGGCCTCGATGAGAGCCCTCTCCACCTCCTCGAACTTGGGCTCATTGAACTTGCTCGCGCCCTCCTTGAGCTTCTTCGGCTTGCGGGCATAGATGAAGTCCTTAGCCCTCAAGTCTACACCGTCGTACGGATCGGGAAGCCCGGTGGCAGCTCTAGCCCTTTCTTCCTCCCGCCATCGGGGCTCTCTTACCAAGAAACCTAGTCATGCCCAAGTGGTGGGGGTGCGAGTTCTTCTTCGTGAGTCTTGTTGAACTTGGCGCTCTTTGCCTTTGCTTCTTCATTGTTCTTTGTTTGCGAACTCTTCCCAGTGATGTTCCTTCACCATAGTGTATTTGACACGGGGTGACTTGCCTAGCTTCGGGTAGTACACAGTCAAAGATGGACTTGAAGTTTCTAAAGGCTCTTCCTGCCACGTGCATGACCCACTCCCTGCACTTGTTCAGATCGGCGTCCTCGGGATAATGGAAGCTCCTCGTCACCTCACCCCAGATATGTGTCTTGTAGTCGACCGGGACATTGTTCCACTCCTCCCAAGTGATCTCCACCTTGTCCTTGACTATACATGCCACCTGGTTGCTGAACTTGGCAAGGACCGTGGGTGGCGACAACGGGTTTCCCTCTGGTCCCACCTCATGGATCACATGGACTTCGCCGTGGGTTTCCCTCCAGTGCCTCCCGTGTTCCCCCCTTCTCAGCTTTGTCCTCTGACCACTAGACTTGCCTGAAGTGGTTGGAGATGGAGCGGGGGGTTCTTTGTCACTGACTTGTTCCTCCTCAAAATTCAATTCTCGAGGCACCACCGGCATCTGTTCAGGGTTTGGAGACCGCGCACTTTCAACTTCGTCGTCCCTCGGTTGGTAGGTCAGATCATCTTTGTCCTCTGTACGACGTTTCTTTGTTGGCCTCGGGGTCACGGACACTTGGCTCTCGAGGCTAGTTGATGATGATGCACTAGGGGTAGGGTCGCGCCATTCGCTTATCGGTTCCTCCGCCATTGGAAAGCTACAATGAATACATATTTCAGTTGTATAGACACAGTTATAGAGTAGTAAAGTAGTACTAGAGTAGTAAAGTAGAGTAGTACTAGAGTAGTAAAGTAGTAGTAGTTGGCTCAGATTTGCCCCATTGTCATCACATCGCTTTTAAACTGGTTGCTTGTATCTGGTATACAAGCCATCCTAGTTTAGCGGGGGCACTCGATCATCATCGCCGCTGCCTCAGCATAAAAGGGTTCACATCATTGCATATGCCACTGCCTCAGCTTAGAAGTGTGAAAAGAATCATCATTGCAAATACCAAACAAAAGCCATCAAGATAGTTTCAAAATTCGGCCCCAAAGAGTGGCCTTCGGCCATCAAGATAGAGTAGAAGACTAGAGGAGGTGAGAGTAGAGTAGAGTAGAGTAAGAGCTGTATGGCTCAAAATTTAGAACTGTACATTTCAGGGGTTGAGACAATCCAGCAAGGAAAAAATTAGTATATATGGCATGAAAGCCTAACAGCTCATGCCCTGCTCCTCAATGATTTTTCTCAATGATCTCCACACCCTAGATCAGGGATAAGATTAGGAGTTGAGAGGGAAATTAGAGAAAGAAGGGAAAGAAATCAGGCACCTGAGTACTGGGAAAAAAGACTAGCTCAATCGAATGGTTTAAATAAGTAGAAGCACAAAAGAAATAATTCTATGTATCGAGCCTATTAGTACAGGATAGCCAATGAACTAAAATTACAAAAAAAACGAATGGACTAGGAAATCAAACTATTAAAATGACACAGTATCACTCACATAGTTCTCACATACGTATCAGGTAATTGAGAAAATATGAGGTGATGGTAACCATAGCTGACTATATTGCTGCAACACATGTATTTCTGGTCACTAAAATTGCAGCAAGGCAGCTATGCTCTCTTCTCACTATATTGCACCAGTGCATCTATTTTCATTGTTAGATATGATTGCCAAATAAGCCAAGCACAAGATATCAGATATTAGCAAACAAGCACAAACCTCAGTTGCCACCAACAAAATGTTCCTCCAGTGTCCAATGCCCTTTCTATCTTGACTAGGATTATTGTGTCTGCAATTAGAGAAAAGGCATTCACGTTTGTCACAACGAGAAATCTGACAACATAAATTGAATTGATACACACTTGCCAAGAAACAGATGAATCCAATTTCATTAATCCAACTATGAAGTGTTTTCGTAGAAAGTACACACTAAACCAGAAGTCAGCCTTTGCTTAACCAATAAGTCAGACTACATAGCCGATTTTAATTGGTCTACAGGGCCATTTGGGCAACAGGCCTATCGAATAAAAATGAGTAAACACATCACACAGTCTGAATCGATCTCAGCTGCAGAAAGACAGCAGTTCAAGGTCCTTCCACGGTAGCAGGAAGAACATGGCAACACAGCCAGACTTTTTACATGGTGAAATAAGCTGTTAACTCGACAACAATTTTGATTCTCTGATCATGGCACTACAACTAGCATGTAAGTGTCTCTATTATCAGGATTAAACGCACTCCGTGTAAATTGTCCCTAGAGCCCACGAGCCTAGCTGACATGTATCTAGGATAAATTTCGCACTTCGTACGAGTCCATCCACCAATCTGAACATAAGCGAAACGGAATTTGTCTTCCGCACCAATCAAACCACAAGGAACCCAAGCCAAAACAGGATCGAATCATGACCCTAACCGAGCGCACAGACGAAAGAGAGGTCGAATCAGCTGGGACTAAACCGATGCCGGGAGAGGGCTGGCCTCACCTCCGCTGCGGGCGGCGCGTGGCGGGATCGGCGGTGTCGAGAAAGAGGAAGAGCTCGTGAACCGACCCCCCTCACCTGGCCTGGCTTGGCCTTGCGGAGTAGGAAGCGGTCGCGGAAGGTGAAGTCTCCAGGGATGGCGGTGGCAGAGTCCGAAGGGTGGAGAAGGCCGTCGAGGAATTTGGCAGCGGCGGACGGGTCGGAGCTGGCGACGCACCGGAGCTAGGGTTCCGGGGACGGGGCGCCGGAGGAGCACGGGGACGGGGGCGGGGCACGGGCATGGGGGAGGAGGACGGGGGCGGGGGTCACCGTGGAGGAGCTCGGCGGGAGGGATGGCGGCGGCGGCACTATATTTCGGCAGCCCTTCGGGTCGAATTCGAGGGCGCGAAGGACTTAGAAAATTTGGGCGAGCAACGGCACATATATAGCCACGGATTAACCTCGGCGGGCAATATAAGCCGCCCGCCGCGGTAAATGTTTACTGCAGCGGGCACCTTAGACTGCCCGCCGCGATTAATCGATTAACCGCGGCGGGCTCTGTTACGTGTCCGCCGCTATTAATCGATTAACCGCGGCGGGCGCTGTTACGTGCCCGCCACGGTTAATATTTTTGCAATTGCTCACTGATATTTATTATCAATCTAAAACTTATTAATCTAAAATTATATAGTAGTAGTAGTAGATTCAGTAATACTAGTAGAGTAGTATGGTTCCATGATATTAATAATAAGTTACAAAACTTGTCTTCAATAGATCGAGCTATATTATTACATATATGTCTCTGGCATACATATATCATTTTGGTGCAGGTGCTTTCACCGTTCTCTTCTCACCGTCGGGGCGGGCCCACGGCATCACCCTGGACTTGTTGAATCGGTCCTCGATGGCCTTGATCTTCTTTGGATGATCGGTAAAAAGCTCAAGCTCTGCGTAGTTGTTGTATTATTCGGGACTCTGCACCCCATCAGCTCCCACAATCCACTGCTTTCCGGACACAACCACGTGCCTTTTTGGGTCATCTACATATATATAGTAGGCCACTTGCGTGACATTGGTTGCTAGTTGTAACACCTCGGGTGTTTAAAATACTAAAACCTGACATGTCATCATATGCATTGCAAAGCATTTGGCATTTGATGAAAACTTTGAGATGCATACACTAAAACAAGTTTATATTCATGTGGTATGTGTTGAATTGTATTGATTGACTCTAGTTCAAAGTTTGTTTGGATTTTGAATTTTTCGAGAAAACCCCGCTTTTCAGCATTTTAATCCTACCCTGAAAACTCATTTCAAAATCTAAGCATAATTTGGGGTTGATCCCAAAAGCAAAAGTGTAGAGCTTGGCCAGTTATACAAAGTTTGTTTTTGTAGTTTTTCAAGTTGTTTAGAAAAATTTTGAGTAATTTAAAAAGGCGTAATTCGTTAAATTTCCCTATTCAAATTCAAAAGTTCATTTCAAAATCTAGACCGAATTAGGAGATGGTTATAAAAGCAAAGTTGTAGAACTTTTGATTTTGAACAACTTTTATTTTTGGAGATTTTTGAGTTGTTATGAAAATTTGAGAGTAATTTGTGAATTTTGGCGAATGACAAACTTGTAAATTTTGTGAACAGTGTTCACCGCCGGCTTCATGGCATGGCGACCTTCTTGGCGTTCGGTAGCGCGTGGCGGTCTTGGCTTCATATTTGGCGCGGAAAAGCGTTGCCGTGACTTCTCCTTGCTTCCTTGGCACGCCTATAAAGCTCGGCCGCCGTCGTCGTTGTTCTTCCTTCGCCCTCTGTTTTTCCGGCGTTGCCGATCATCTCCGGTGAGCTCTCGTCGTCGAACGAACGGTCTCCTCTGCCATTGCAAAGAAAGCATCCTTTAGCTCCGCCTTATCCTTGCGCACTTAGCCAACCCATCAATTCGGCTTAATTTCACCGGAACCACCACTCGTCGTATTTCTTCTCCGGCGGTCGTCGTCCATTGTCGAGCCGGCGTCGCTTGCGTAACGGCTGATCGCTTCTGGTGAGTCTCGCCCTTCTTGAGTCTTGCTTGGCTTCGCCGCCTCGATGTAGTGCTTTGTGACCTATTGGTTTCTCATTTTGACCACCATAGCTACCGGAGCATCGCCGTTGTCGTCGAGATCGCCCGTGATCACGCCAACGCGTCGACTGTGTCCACGTAGCTTATCCGGTCTCATTCTTTGCTCCAGCGTGTTCGTGGTGAGCTACTGGACCTTCCCATGCCCTCTGTTTCTCCGTTTTCGGCTTTGTTTCGCCGGCGTTGTGTCGCCGTGCGTGCCCCGCCGCAGCCATGGCGTCGTAGTGCTCGATCCAGACATAAGAATTGGTGGCGTTTGTGCCACAAATCGGTCTTGCCAGTAATGTAGTGATCATGATAGTGGCTTCGCCGTCGCCGTTGATCTCGCGCGTCGTCGAGATATCGCCGGTCAGCGCCATCATCGCCGTAGTCAAAGCGGGAGGAAGGGGATGACAGGTGGGGTCACCATGTCAGTGACTCAGCGTTCAAATGGATTTTTCTATTTTCAGATTTGAATGAATAGTGTCTATTTTTGTTATTTTTGTGTAGATTTATTTAGAGCTCCAAAAATTATGAAAATTTTTGTGTGACTTCTATGTGGTGTAAAGTATTTAAGAAAAATATGAAATAATGTTTTTCAGTACTTTTTGAATGTGATAAAAATTGCTCAATTTATTAATAAATGGATTTCCATGAATTTTCTAGGCTTATTTACTTGTCCAAAAATTTTGAAATTTGTTTTGCCACTTAGTTATCATGTAATGAACATTTACAAAAAATTTTAGCTCAATTGGAATAAGTTGATTTATTTCATAATTTTGAATTAAATAATTAATTCATAAAAGCAAATAGTAACCTTTAGTGATTTAGGTTTTGTTTGTAATTTTGGATTGAGTGATGACCTTGGGTCATTTGTTGTTAATGATCCTTGGCGGTTGATGTATGTGTTACTGAAAAAGATTTAGTTTGTTTGACTTGCAACCGCATCTGCATGAAGGAAAGTTGTATTCAAATTGTTAATTTTTGTATCCATCATCGAGCATCATATTTTCGTATTCGCATCATGTTAAACATGGCATTGTATTACGAGTAGTGAACGAAGGTGAACACGTGGTAGTTAATCAAGTTGTTGAGGAGGTTAATCCGTCTGCATTGAGGTCGGACCGAATACTTGTGAAGCGTCGCAAGAGCCGGACTTTTCCGTCAACGAAGGCAAGCCCTTGATGCATACAACCCTACCTTGTGTTTTACAAATTAATTTCGCTTTTTGCTTTCCATTACTGCATTAAGTGATTAGGAGTTAGGTAAAAGCCTAATTGGTGCATTACCACCCTTGTTATTCCATATTTACCATATTACCGCTTTAAATTCAGTATATGCCTAGTTTTGCTTAGTTATCGTGAGAACGATGAAAGTCGGGTGACTACCGCCACCGCAAGTTTTAAATGGAACATTGGTTAATTATGTTAGCATGTGATATGGGAATGTGGAGTAATAAATCTAGACTAGGCGGACTTCGGTGTGTGTGAGCCACAAGACATGGAGGTCTTGTGGCGGGATCTTTCCTTTGTGTCGATTAAAAGGCACGTCCGTTGTTGAATTGCATGAGGTGAGAATTTGTAGTACTAACCACATACTCCGGTAAGCTTTGAACTTGGCGATTCTATTACGAGAATGGCTACTCGCGCATTGGGAGTGGAGAGATGGCGGGAATAGCGTGTACCCACGTGGCCATGGGCTGGAGTGTGGAGTACTGTATTCTCGGGTGGCGCGGACCCGTTCTTATTTTAGAGGATCCAAGGGTAGGTTGGTATATGTAGGTCGGGGACCTGCATATGTCGTGTGGTCTGGAATCCCCAGCTGGGTTTACAATCGGTTCGAATCGTCGTTGCTCCTCGGTTATGGAGACTCAACTCACTGTTCATCATCGTAGTAATTAATAACTGGAACTTGAGGATGGATTGAGAAGGTGTTGGTTATGAAGTTTCATGATATCAATGAGGATCATGTCAGCTTTGTATATGATCTTTATGAAGTTTTAAATGTTGATATATAGATTTTTGTTAAAATGCTTTTACGTAAAAGAACCTCGATTATTGCTAAAGCCATACCTTGAATCCCATGAGCCTGCATTTCTGCGTTCTTTTAATTCTTATTTCGGTTAAGTCTTGTTGAGTACTTTTGTACTCAGGGTTCGTTGACCTTGTTGCAGGTGAGTCTCATGAGCAGATCTGTTGTGGATCATGCTGCATGACAGTTGTATCTTGTGATGACGTTGAGAAGTAATTGTGTGGCCCTTGGGCAGGGCAGCCTCATTGTGTGTTTTGTATTATATTATAATGCCGCTCCACTACTTTGGTTTGTTTTAATATCGAACTTAGTTGTATGGTTTGAAACAAATGGTTTGTAAACTATGTTATTGTAAGTCTTCCGCTACTTTTACTCTGATGTATTTATTTGAATAAACTGTTGTAATACTGCAATGACTCTGTAATGTGATCCTGCTCGGAAATCGTGGATGATTCGGGGTTCCCCGAGGACACCCGATAGTCTTCTTAAATTACCAGGAACATATGCATAGATGTCAAAGGTCGTTGGACAGTGACAGGTGCATGTGGGCCCTGTAATTTAGGAGGTTCTGCCACACTAGTACCCATGGGTCATCTTTGTAGCCGATACTTTTGAGGTCCACGGTGGTTAGCCCATAACTGTCCACTGCAACCGCATTCGGTTTGACCCACTGGCAACGGAAGACGGTTATGCGTAGGTTTTGGCCGTAGTCAAGTTACCATATTTCTTTGACTTGCCCATAGTATTGCCTCCTCTGGCCCGTGTACTCTTCTTCGCCCTCGTATCGAACACCGTAGTTCTGTGCCGAGCTCTTCTTGTCCTTGTCTTTCGTGTGGAACCTGTAGCCCTAGACGTCATACCCTTGCCACATGGTGATTTGGCTGGATGGGCCTAACACAAGCCTCTTAACGGACTTCGTATCTTCATCAGGGCATCCTTCAAGGGGTATGTGTTGCTCTTTGAGCCACTCTATGAAATTGCTCTTGTGATGGTTCTGGACCCATGCCTCCATGCGATGTTCGTCATTAGCGGCGCGGATCTCTTCCAAGTGCTTTTCAATGTATTTCTCCATGCTCACTAACTGATGAAGGATGCTATAATGAGCTTCTTGCACCGTTCGGTTTGCCACATCGGTGCGTACTTTTCGGCCTGTGCACCCCATCCCTGAGGTTTTGCCTTTGTGGTGATGGACAGGCAACCCAATCACCCTCCCATCTCTTATGTACCTCATACACCAGTTCACGGCCTCCTCCATTGTGTATGCCTCGATCATAGAGCCCTCTGGGTAAGCGCGGTTATGGACGTATCTGTTGAGGGTGGACATGAACCGCTCGTACGTCCACATCTGGTGTAGGTACACAGGGCCTAGTTGATGGATCTGATCGACCATATGCATCATTAGGTGTGGCATAATATCAAAGTAAGATGGTGGAAAGCACATCTCGAGCTGGCAAAGGGTCTCCGCGATGAACTCCTTCAGGGCAGGCATCTCAGCCTTATCAATGACCTTCTGGGTGATGCGGTTAAAGAAGTATGACATCCGTATGATGACCATCTTCACGTACTCTTGACGGATAGCCCTAATCGCAATTGGTAGGAACACCGTCAGCATGACGTGGCAGTCATGTGAGTTGTAGCCGGTCATTATGAGGTCTTTCATGGAGACTAGGCTCTTGATGTTGGAAGAGAAACCAGTCGGCACCTTGATACCCCTAAGCAACTTAAGAAAAGCTGTCCTCTCGTCTTGCGTTAGGTTGCAGGCCGCACCCGGGATATCGACTTTACCGTTCTGAGGCGGTCTCGGGTGAAGGTCCGGCCTGATGCCTAGATTGACAAGATCCGTCTGTGACTTGATACCATCCTTTGTCTTGCCCTTGATGTCCAGCAGGACACCGATCCTGCTTTCGAAGACATTTTTCTCCAGGTGCATGCAGTCGATGGCATGGGGTGTATTCAGTGTTTTCCAATACGATAGGTACTTGAAGAAAATTGACTTCTTGAAAGGAACGGCAGCGGGGACTTCCTCCGTCTGGTCCCGCTTTCGCTTCCTTGTCTGCTTGGTCCCCTCTTCAGGTGGCTTCTTCTTTCCAAACTCCACCTGATCCATGTCCTTGACCATCTCATACACCTTTGTCCCCCAACTAGTCTGCGTCGGTTGATCACGCTACGGCTCATCCTGATTGTCAAAGTATTTGTTCATAATACTTCTATACCTGTGATTTTTGGCGAGGAACCGTCTGTGCCTCATGTACACCATCTTATTGGATCCCTTAAGGTAAGTGTAGCAGGTCTCGTCGATGCAAATTACGCAGCCGGTCTTCCCTTTGATCTGCCCCGACAGTGAGAAGAGACCGGGGTAATCGGTGATGGTGACAAAGATGATTGCTTTTAGTGTGAACTTCTCTTTGCGGGATGCATCCACCATCTGGACCCCAACATCAAATAGTATCTTAATTTCCTCCATGAACGGCTCCAAGAACACATCTATATCGTTGTCGGGCTGCTTTGGTCTGGAGATAAGCATGGTCAGCATAAGGTACCTACGCTTCTGACATAGATGGGGAGGTAGGTTGTACATGGTGAGCACGATGGGCCAAGTGATGTGCGAGCTGCTAAGCTCACCGAACGGGTTCATCCCATAGGTACTCAGCGCGAACCTAACATGCCTGGGCTCCTTGCCAAACTTCGGGTAGGCCTCGACGAAATCCTTCCACTACTTGCCATCGGATGGGTGCCATAGCTTGCCATCGTCTTTCAGGTGGTCAGCTGATGCATGCCAGGACATGAGCTTGGCATCGTCTGGGTTCCCGAATATTGCACGCAGGCGATCGGTCACGGGCAGGTACCACACCGATAGTGCTGGACTTTTCCTGTGCGTGTAACCCTCTTCTTCATCGTCCTACTAAGCCGAGATCTGTTTGACCGCACTGCTCTTCTTTGCCCCCTTCTTGTTCTTCTTCCGACCACCCCGCAAGCCTCCCTTGTCTTCTGCATCCACACGACAACCAGCATTTTTCTTGTACCGACTAAAGCCGCAGTGCAGACAACTCGTCAAATTCTCATACTCATTGCCCTGATACAGGATGCAGTGGTTAGGGCATGCATCAAACTTTCTAAGCTTCATCGCCACTGGCCGGATCAGCTTCTTGGCCCGATAAGTATTGGTGGGCACCTTGTTAGCCGTTGGGTACGTGGTGGCAAGGTAGCTTAACAACTCATTGAAGCTAGTGTCAGACCAACCATGACGAGCCTTCAACATCAACATATGGAGGTTAAAACAGAAGCGTCGTGCACTCTTTCGGACAATCGCCGCCGTCCTTATAGAGAGGATCAACTGCCGCCTGCTTCAACTCTCTGAAATTCTCCAACCACTTTGGGCAACCCAACACAACGTCGTCTTCATCGAAGTGTTTGACTAGATCTTCAACAAGCTGCACATCCTCGGGTTGGCTCACAGTATCCTGACCATCCCCACCGTCGCCGGCTTCGTCGGCCATGTCTTGCATTAGATCATCCACCGTGATGTAATCACGACAACTGTTGTCACTGTCGGCTAGCGCAGCTGCTGTTGAAGATGATGAGGAGCTGGGTGCTCCTAAAGGATCTTTATTCACCGTTGGTGCTGTCGTCGTCGGCGTCGAAGAGCTCACTCCAGATGCACCACCACTCGCACCAACTCTTTCGCCGTGAAATGTCTAGACTGTGTAGCCCTCGACGAAACCATACATGATCAAATGAGTTTGCACGTCGCTATCTCGGTGGGCTTTTAGGTTCTTGCAACGAGAACATGGACATATGGTTGTCATCCGCTTCAGTCTCTCACGGTGAGCTTTACCAGCAGTAATAAACTTCCTTAATTCAAAGAGGTACCGTGGATCATTCACTCTATTGATCCGGTACATCCATTCTGACCTATCCATCATACCTGCGAACATTATCCATCACAATCAACAAATAAAGAAGAATTAGGAGAAATTGATGATTTTTACGTCCAAAATCATGAAAAAGAGAGGAAATGACGATGTGAAAGATGAAGCATGCATCTTTGATGAATCTAAAGTTAAAGAAATACATGACATCATTTTTTCCATTAAAATTGATCTAGATCAAGATCTAGATAGAACTCTAGGTGATGGAAATAGAGAGAGAGGATGGAAGGAGAGAGGGAGAGCCTTTATGAACCTCTTATGATGTCCTCCTCCCTCAAATCCAAGCCCTTCAACTCAAATCAAAAGTTTCCTAAAATTTTAGGGCAAAGCCTCCCCCCCCATGAGTTTGATAGAGGAAGACCCGTGGAGAAGAGGAAGGGGTGTTGCTGTGTATTTGTACAGGCTTTACCGCGGCGGGCAAGATAAAGCGTCCGCCTCAGTAAATCAACTCTTTACCGCGGCGGGCAGGATAAAGAGCCCGCCATGGTAAATAGTATTAACCGCGGTGGGCGATTCATACCACCCGCCGTGGTAAATAACGATTTCCTACGGCGGGCAAGTAAGGTGGCCCGCCGCGATAAACCCATTTCCCGCAGCGGGCGCCTCGCTGGCCGTCCTCACTAGCCGGCCATCGGTTAACCGTGGTGGGCAAAAGAGGTGCCCGCCACGGAGCCCATTTTGGCCACGCTGCGCAAATTGATTCCTGTAGTAGTGATTCTCCGAATAAATCAAGATATCATCAATAAACACCACCACGAACTTGTCGAGCTCGGGCATGAATACCGAATTGTACATGAAGTAGGCAGGAGCATTCGTTAGTCCAAAAGACATGACCAAATACTTGTACAAGCCGTACCTAGTGGAGAAAGTAGTTTTAGGTATGTCCTCTGTCCTGATCTTTATCTGATGATAGCCAGACCTCAAGTCAATCTTGGAGAATACCTTTGCTTTTACCAACTGATCGAACAAGATATCGATACAAGGCAAAGGATACTTGTTTTTTATGGTCACAGCATTAAGTAGCCTATAATCCACACACATTCTCAAGGACTTGTCCTTCTTCTTCACAAACAAAGTTGGACATCCTTATGGAGATGAACTAGGTTGAATGAGACCTTTGTCCAACAGTTCTTGTAACTGAATTTTAAGTTTGGCTAGCTCATTTGGTGGCATCCTATAGGGTCTTCTTGAGATAGGTGCCATACCTGGCACTAACTCAATCTTGAATTCCACATCCCTATCAGGTGGTAAACTTGGTAACTCATCTGGGAATACATCAGAAAACTCACAAACCACTGGGATATCACAAAGGGTAGTGGCTTGGATAGCACAAGACAAGTTCTAGAGTTCAAAGTTTTGAGAAAGTGGTACTAGAAAAGCATTACCTCCCTTTGGTTCTCTCAACATAATTGTACGAGTGCTAGTGTCACTGAGAACACCATGATCGCTCATCCAATTCATGCCTAAGATTACACTTATGGATAATCCAGGCAATACTATCAGATCCATTGTATACTCTGTCGACGAAATATGGTCGGCAGTCTACCTAGGGGTATACCCAAGGTAGTAGATTGTCGGCAGACAGATGCGCAAGCCACAAACAAGACGGTGACGCAAGACAGACACAAGGTTTTATCTAGGTTCGGCCGCCAAGAAGGCGTAATACCTACGTCCTGCGTCTGATTTGTATTGTTGTATGTCAATGAGAGATGTTTTTAGAGGGTCCCCGCCCGCCTTATATAGTTCGAAGGCGGGGTTACGAGATCTGAAACTAATCCTAGCCGATTACAATTGCCATATGTGGCGGATAAGGATTCCTATTCTAACCGACCAGGATCTTGATTGATCGCCAAATCCACCTTGACTCCTTCATTGGGGACTCGATCGGGTTAACAGGCATACGTCATCTTTTTTGGTGGACCGGACCCACCGATCCGGGCCGCCCAAGCTTAGCCATAAGGGTATAGGGGTTAATACCCCCACGGCTAGTCCCCGAGCACCATGTATTATCTTTGCGACATGCCATTTCAACCTTCTCCGACAAGTAAGGCTTGAGTCCTTGACGTCTCGACCCTTTGTTGTCGCCAGAGAAGTAGGTTGTCCAGAAGAATATATGGCGCTCTTAAGAAAAAATAAAAATATTTTCGTCACAGGAAGTGTGCCCACTTGTATTTACGAATGAAAATGTAAGTGCGTCTTGGGCGTGGCGTCCTTGATCATCGAGGCGTGGGGTCGAAAAACAAACACATTCACCACAAGGTGAAGTGTGCCCACTTAGTCCCCGAGCCTGGTAGTAGGTGACGTAGGCATGTGGTGCCAGGGTCTGAAAAGAATTCCCAATTAAGTTGAGAACCCAATTGTCGCACAAGCAATACGAGATGCACCGGCAGGTGCATCGTACCGATGTAGTCCCCGAGCTTGCTGGAAGGAGAAGTATGAGCCTTGTAGCAAGGTCTAAATAAATGTCTCTCAACTGTATGTGAGTACAAATCACATGTAGCCGAGAAGAACAATCTCCGAGCAGTGGTCGGGACAGCCCCCGAGCTCATCAGTAGCCGGAGCAGTCCCCAAGCGTGGCGATGAGTCGGAGGCGGTCCCCGAAACACAGCGGTGGTCGGAGCAGATCCCAAGCACGGCGTTGGTGCAGGCGGTGCTCGAGCACGCGGCGGTGGTCTCAAGGCGATCCCGAGCACGGCAGTGGTCGGGTCCAACATTGAGCTCAAGATATGCAGCCAAAAAAAAGAACGCCGCTTGTATTATTATTTGGTGTATTTATTTATCTCCTTACTCTATCAAGTCCAATCTGCCATGTCTGGTCAAAAAAGCAGACGGATATAACATATCACTCTGCCTTCTTACTCTTTCTAGCAAACAGTCACTTGGCACCTGTATGGAGGTGCGTCAGTGTGGGCCCTCTCACATTATCAACGAAGAGGCGTGTACACTGGAAACGAAGAGGCACGTTTGTTGGCGTAGATCTCGAGGTTGTGAAAACAACCGTCTGCGACGCGTGCGCATGTCTCCTAAGAATCTTAGGCGGACGAAACGACGGAGCCCTTGGTTATTTATAATATAAAGCTGGTAAGTTACTTTTTACCGATCCCCATTGTCATTCACTGCCGCAACCTTCTTCTTTCTCTCGCCGAACCCTACGCCTCCAAAAATCACCACCAATCCCTCCTCCACCGCATCCACCCTCTTAACAAGGGCAGATTAATGGCGAAGAGAAACGACCAGAAGAAAGGCGGAGTCATGGCGAAGGAGTGGTGGAAGTCAAGGAGCAATGAGCGGACCATCGAAGACCTCGTCGCCATGGGAGTGCTCCACAACAAAACTTTCATGGGATGGCTTGCGCCAAGGAAAAGCTTCCCGATCCACAACCAGTGAGATTGTGGTTTTGAGGATTTCTTCAAGCGGGGTTTTGGGGTTCCATTGCACCCTTTCCTTGAGGGCTCTGCTTGTATTACGAGATTGGGATTTGCAATCTACATCCCAACTCGATTCTTCTTGTCTCCACCTTCATCCATCTTTGCGAAAGCTTATGGTGGCTTCCATTTCCATTTCGACCTCTTTAAGCCATTTGTTACATCTGCGGAAGAAAGGGAGCGGAGCTCGAAGATAGCCGGAGACGTATACCTCAATCTGCATGATTTGTATGAAGGCCCATGCACCCTGCCCGCCCATGGAACACCTCACTTTGGACGAATGGTACAAGAAATGGTTCTACATCCACGAAGAGCCAAACACGATCACCACAATGTGGCGTGGGGTTGATTCCGAAGAAGAAACAATTTGGTCGGAGAAGCCCGAGCACTTGGGCGGATCGCAGAAGCTGCTCGGGTTGATCCATGGGGAAAGCTGGATGGTCCAAGTGTGGTCAGAACTTCATCAATCGAAGGATCCACCACACCAAAGAGGGTACATCCTGGCTTCGAGTACCGGTAGCGCAGATCCGACGAGGACCGAAAAAAGAGGCGCTTCGACAAGATAGAAATCAAGGCTAGAATTGGGGAGCTATTCAATCTAGCCGACCCCAATTATGTCGGGTTAAACGACATCGAACACGCGCCAAGCTGGCCCGACCTCCCCAAAGGTAAATGATGCCTCCTTGTACCAGTAGATTTATGTTGCAACAAAAAATTGACTGTTGTCTCCTTTATGTTTCCTAGAGTAATGGTCATGACCGAGCAGCAGTGTTTGTGTCTCCGCCCCCTGGCGTGGATTGGTCGCAAATTGCCGGCTCAATCGCCCAGACCAGTGTCAGTACCGAAGACGTCGACTGGGTGGTACTCGGAGTTGGGGAGGATGTAACGGCCAGGGCTACTAGCAAGCGGCCAGCTGCCAACAAACATCGCCAGGCCATCTTCCCCCTTTCAGACGATGAAATAGAGGATGCGGACATCTTTCGACTCATCCCTCGAAAGAGGAGGAGACAAATGGGGTCAACAGAGCAGGGTGGCTCCTCTGTGCCAGCAGTGATCGCATCACCGACCACTGCAACACAGAAGACAAGCGGGAGAAGTGTCGAGCACCAAACCCCAATGCCAGTACCGGTGGTGGAAAAAGACCTGGTGGAACCCGCCGAGCACGTGGAGCAGGCGCGGTCGAAGAGATGTTCCTTTGCCACGTCATTCCGTGCTTCCGAGCTGTAAGTATCTATAACTTTGATATAATCTTATAATTTGTATTGAATACTATTGTCTTCTGAACTTTCTCTGGTATATTAGGTCAGCGTCCACCGAAAATCCCGACCAGATAGCCAGGTGTGGCATGGCTTCGCTAGTACTGGCAGAAAGAACTGCTCGGAAGCCGACTGTGGAGGGACCTGTAGAAGAAATTCCACCGGAACCTCAGCAGACGAGCGGCCCGACGTCAGTCCCCGAGCAGCTAGTCGAGAAGATAGCCGAGCAAAGTACAAATGCTCCAAGCACTAACCCTGCTGAGGCGGATACCTTGGCGCCAAGGGAACCAGACCGAGCCGAGGAGCAGCAACCGGAGTTGGCACAGAATACGCTTGCCGATGCTATGGCTCGTGGGAAAGCCATAGTGGTCACAAAGACTACTATCTCCGGCCCAGCGCCGCCCCCTGAACAAGAGGCCAAAGAGGATGAAGTCGAAGAGATCCTAGGCCGTCCCAAAGACAAACGACAACATGTATATGTGTCGCGCAGGCGGAACGACGAGTGGGTTATGCATGAAGAAATCCCCGAGATCGAAGAGACCCTAAAAGTTGAACGAGAGGCAAAGCGTTTGGTGACAGAAGTCCAGGTATGTTTGGCTTGACCACTTGTCCCTGTAATGTAGTCGAACTGTCTGACTTAGCTTGTTTATATGCAGGACTTGATGAAGACCGCAAAGTACCGAAAGAGGTGCTTCGACCAGATTGAGGGAATCACGGCGAGCAATAGAGAACTAGCGGCCGAGGTGGAATGCTTGCGCCGCCAACTTGAAGCCGCCGACTAGGAGAAGACAGAGCAAGAAGCACAAAACCAGAACCTGGTCGGCCAGCTCAATGACAAAGAGCGTCAAAAAACAAGTAAGTTGTCATTTTATCACATCAAGTGTATGACACGTGACATCAGCGTTGTTGGTAATGACAGCTGTAATGCAGGCTTAGAAGCTGAGGTAACCCGCCTCCAAGAGGAGAATAGCCGTGTGACCGCAGAGTGTGGTCACCTGAAGGAGGACAACGAGAAACTGGCGCGCAGCCAGTCTCAACTCCAGGACCACACCACCAAAATGAAGGAGGAACTGAAGAGTAAGTATTCCAGACCACCGTTCTCATTCTGTTGCCCGCCTTGACTTGTCGTGCCTTTACATTTGATGTCCTGTACAGTGTGCAGTTTTAAAAGCCAATGCCAAGAGGCATCTAGAAGCCATGATGAAAGAGGAAGAGCCAAGGATCCCCCAGCTCAGACTGGTCGAGAGATGCAGACAAGCATGGGGATGGTTCCAGGAGTTTATGAAGGAGGCAGGTGAGTACACGGGCGCCCATGTGCTAAGCATGGTGCGTGCCCACTACCCTCTGATCGATCTCAAGCGCCTGGAGGCTGGATACCCAAAGGAGGTAGACCCAGACAAGGCGGAGGAGCTTCGGGTGGCCCAGCTGGACCTGTCGTCAAAGATAATTGGTGACATTAACCTATGTGGAGGTGGGACATCACCTGTACAGGGTACGCCATTGACAAGTCAGCTGGAAACGCCATCTGTTGCTAGCCAACCGACGAAGCCTACGGTCTCGACCAGCCAGGCATCGGCAGGGCCATCCCCTTCAGCTCGACTAGCACAAGAGTCCCCGAGACTCGAGTAGGATATCAGAAGCAGCAAGCAGTAGGTGCCACGCGCCCCGACCAGCCAATGTAATAGGCTTAGAGCTGTAGAAGGAGGACATAGTTGTGTTATTGTAAACTTGGGCCTCTTTAGGCAAGCTTGTAATAACGTGACTGTATATCATTATAAGCTTGTTTGCTTTATATAAAGCGTATTTAAGCTTAAAACTTATGTTGGTGGAACTAAGTGAGAACATAATAACGTTCTGTTTAGTTGTACCATTTTGCTCGACACATCATCCTGAAAAGTTTGTGCGGCCCTAGTTTGCCATGTGGTCGGAGTGTGAGGTGTGTGACCTATGCACATGTAGACACGGACAAGTCAAACCAAGGGGGACCTACCGATCACCCACAACGTAGAGAGCGGATCCCATGCACGTGTTGGGAGGAACCGGAGACAGGTCCTGCTCCGAAAACCGTAGAAGGAGTGGTGGTCGGCTTTTACTGGCTAAGTTAGAATAACCATAAAAGTCGAAGTAACACATTAGAGTGGTCGGAGAAATAATAATAGCTTTATTGAAGTAAATCAAAAATACAAGAGGGGTACATATCTCAGTAGTTAAGCATAGAAACATCTAAGCTTGTCGATGTGCCACGAGTTTGGTACGTCCATACCGTCCAGGTGAGCTAACCTATAAGACGTTGGTCGTGTGACCTCCTTGATCATGAAGGGCCCCTCCCATGGGGTTGTGAGTTTATGGACACCAGCCTGGTTCATCTTCCACTTCAGGACCAGGTCCCCAACCACAAAAAAACCGCTCTTTAACGTTCTTGTTGTAGTACCTGCGCAAAACAGCAAGGTATTTGGTCGTACGTACACAAGAATTGAGCCGCTTCTCTTCTGCGCTATTCACTTCTAGCTCCCGTACTTCATTGGCCTTGCCTTCGTCGAAGTTCTCTACCCGTGCTGATCTGAAAGCTATATCTCTGCGGGGAGGACCGCCTCGGTCTAGTAAACCATAAAGTATGGCGAGGCAGCGGGGTGTTATGGTGGGGGTTGAGTTACGAGTCCCAGGACCACGGTACCGGTAACTCTTTGAGCCATCTTTCAGGAGCCTTGTCATTTTCTCTATACACCCTCTTCTTCAACGCGTCCAAGATCATGCCATTTGCCCGCTCGACCTGTCCATTAGCTCTAGGGTGCGCCATCGAGACGTATTTTACTACTATGCTCCTTTCATCGCGAAGTCCCAAAAAGCGTTCCGTGAACCGAGTACCCGGATCGGTGATGATCTTTGTTTGGTATCTTTGAAACGATGGATGACCTGGTCGAGGAACGTGACAACCTTTTACGAGGATGCACTGTACCAAAGGCATGTATTCTATCCACTTAGAAAATTTGTCGATCGGCACAAAGACGCATGTAAATTTCCACAGAGCGGTTTGAAGGGCGATCATATCCGATCCCCAACATGCGAAGGGCGGGAGGTGGTATTGTCTGGATCTCATGTGCTTTGATGCGTGGATTCTCTTGGCGAAGAACCGACAACCCTCACGGTGGCGGACTAGCTTCTGCGTCGGATCTGGCGGACGGCCAATAGAACCTCCTCGCTCGGAAAGCCTTGCCGACCAGCGTTCTTGAGGCCGCGTGGTTGCCGCAGGAGCCAGAGTGGATTTGGTCCAGGAGATGTTTGCCATCCTCCTGGGTTATACACTTCATCAAGATTTCCTCTTTTGCGTTCTTGAGCCATAGCTTGCCATCAACGGCGGTGTATCGCTTCTGCGATGCATCGGTAGCTTGTTTTTCATCCGTCGGTGTAACCACCGCCATCTGTTAGGTACTTGATGAAAGGTATTCTCGGTCGGGCTCATGAGTGGTGGGAGGGGCTTTCGTCGGTGCTTGACGCCGGAACCATAGCCACCAATTGCTGGTCCGAGGCTTGTCTGTCCGTGGAATCTTTCTCTTGATGGATGGCGTGAGCGGTCTCTTGGACGAATCGCCATGTGGGATTTTTGCTCAGGATGATCCTAACTTTGACAGTGCATCCGCTGCTTGATTCTTGTCCTGGACCACGTGTATGTACTCGATGCCATAGAACCTACCTTCCAGCTTTCTGATCAAATTGCAGTATGCATCCATCTTTTCGCTGGTTGTGTCCCAGTCCTTGTTGAGTTGGTTGATGACCAGAGCAGAGTCTCCATAGACATAAAGACGTTTAACGCCAAGCTCAACCGCAAAGCGCAAACCATGTAGGCATGCTTCATACTCGGCGGCATTATTAGATGCTGGGAAATAAATCCTGAGGACGTACCGGAGCTGCTCCTTGGATGGTGATATGAAAAGGACTCCTACTCCCACACCATCAATGTTGAGAGAGTCGTCAAAGTACATCGTCCAATATTCATCGGATCCAGGAGAGGCAGGCGTGCTTAAGTTTGTCCACTCGACGATGAAATCGATAAGTGCCTGAGACTTAATTGTAGTGCGGCTTGCAAATTCCAAGGAAAAGGGGCATAGCTCCATTGCCCATTTGACGATGCGCCCGTTCGCATCCTTGTTGCTAATGATGTCTCGCAGAGGGTACTCAGTCACGACCACCACACGATATCCGTCGAAGTAGTGTTTCAACTTTCGGGATGTTATCAGTATGGCGTAGATCAACTTCTGAATCTGTGGATACCTGGTCTTGGACTCGTTGAGTACCTCACTAATGAAATAGATTGGCCATTGTACCTTGTAGATGTGGCCGGGCTCGTCTCCCTCGACCACCATGGCCGTGGAGACCACTCGATTAGTAGCCGCAATGTATAGCAGGAGTATTTCGTCTTCTCTTGGAGCAGTGAGTACCGGAGGTGACGTAAGGTATTGTTTCAGCTGTGTGAAGGCAACGTCTGCTTCCTCCGACCACTCAAACTTTTTGGACGCTTTGAGTAGTTTAAAGAACGGTAATCCTTTTTTGCCTAATCTTGATATGAAACGGCTGAGGGCAGCCATGCATCTGGTAAGCTTCTGAACATCCTTCACCTTTTTGGGCGGCTTCATGTCCAAGACAGCTTTGACTTTTTTTTGGGTTAGGGCGTATGCCGTCATGACTGACAACGTTGCCGACGAGTATGCTAGAAGGAACACCAAAGATGCACTTCTTTGGGTTTAACTTCCACTGGAATGTATTAAGGGCTGCAAAAGCGCATCCCAGGTTGTCAACAAGGGTATGAGCTTCCTTGGTTTTGACAACTATATCATCAACATAAGCCTCGACGAGGTCATCTTTTATCTCGTCTTTGAGGCAAGCTTGTATAGCGCGTTGGTAGGTAGCCCCGGCGTTCTTGAGCCCGAACGACATGGTCGTGTAGCAGTAGGTGCCGAAGGGCGTGATAAAAGATGTCTTGATCTGGTCATCCTTTTTGAGAGCGATCTGGTGATAACCAGAGTAGAAATCGAGAAAGGAAAGGAGCTCGCAACCGGCGGTTGAATCTACGACCTCGTCTATGCGAGGTAAGCCAAAGGGGTCTTTAGGGCAGTGTTTGTTGAGATCAGTGTAATCAATGCACATTCTCCATTCATTATTCTTTTTGCGTACAAGAACTGGGTTGGCTAACCACTCTGGATGATACACTTCTTTGATAAATCCGGCTGCCAAAAGCCATGTAACTTCTACCCTAATCGCCTCCTTTTTGTCGCGAAATGAACCGTCGTAACTTCGCTTGATAGGTTTGGCCTTGCCGTTGACATTCAAGGAGTGCTCAATCAAGTTCCGAGGTACACGGGCATGTCGAGGGTTTCCATGCGAACACATCCACGTTGCTCCTCAAGAACTTTGACGAGCGCGTCTTCCTATTTGGGATCTAGGTTGGCCCGATAAGGGCCGTCTTCTTTGGGATCACCGTCGACCAATTGGATCACCTTGTGCTCCTTGGACTTGATGTTCTTGCGTGGAGCCTCGAGCTCCGGGATTTCCTGGTGGTCGATCGAGGTCTTCTTGGCGTCGAGCACGGTCTCGGCCATGCGAATAGAGAGGTCGTGAGCCTCTGCTATTTTGAAACTGTCATCTTCGTAGGTATAAGCTACGTACATGTTGCCTCGGAGGGTTAGAACTCCTTTCTCGGTAGGCATCTTGAGCACCAGATACCTGTAATGAGGTATGGCCATGAACTTGGTGAGCGACGGTCGACCAAGAATAGCATGGTAGGTGCCGTCGAAGTCGGCGACCACAAAGTTGACGTAGTCGGTGCGAAAGTGATCCGGGGTCCCAAACTGCACTGGTAGCGTGATCTACCCGAGAGGTGTAGAGCTCTGTCCGGGGAGAACACCCCAGAACTGTGCCTCGTATGGCTTGAGGTCCTTCTAAGCTATCTTCAGGTCGGGCAGACTGTTCTTGAATAGTATATCAATGGAGCTGCCACCGTCGATCAGTACTCTGTTGAACTAAACTTTGTTGATACAAGGATCGAGGACCAAGGGAAAACGCCCTGGCTCAGGTATTGCGGCCCATTGGTCCTTTCTGCTGAAGGAGATTTCACGGTGAGACCACGGAGGGAGCCGCGGATCGGTGAGGAGATTGTCGGGGTTGGCCATGTTCAAGCAAGCGCGGGCGAGCAGCTTGCGTTCTCGTTTGGTCTCGATGGACACTTTGCCTCCGATGATGGTGTGCACGCGATCGGTTGGCTTGACGTACTTGTGACGAGTGCGCATCGTCATCGTCGTTATCCTCGTTCTTGCTGTCCCCCCTGCGTCGTTAGGCTTTGTCGGACGTGTCCGGAGCTTGTTGGCGCGTGAAGATAGACTTGAGGATGCGGCAATTCTCCATGGTATGGTTTGACTTAGGATGGAGTGGCGGGGCCCTTCAATGCTTTGGCGTGAGTCGTCTTCATAATTCTGACGTCCGCCACCCTTTTTAACGGTGTTGACCTCGCCGTCGTCTTCCCGAAACACGCTTGCTCCTGTAATCGTCACGGCGGTTACGTCGCTGATTATGTTGGTCACGGTGGTCACGGGAGTCGTTGCGCTGGTTGCGGTGGTCAAAATTGTCGTTCCGACCATGGTTGTCGTGGTAGTCATTGCAGTGTGGGGGGGTGGTCGGAGCGCGGAACCCTTGCTTCTTTGCTTCAATAATTATCTTTTTAGCGTCGTCGGCGTCCGCGTATTTCTTAGCGGTGGCGGGGAGCGCCGTGACCAATGGGTCTCTTGCGGAGGAGCTTGTCCCTTAGGGCATCGTGGAAGCGGAGGCCGATGATGAAAGCCTCGATTGCCTCGTTGTCGAGATTGATGGGACCTTGATGCGCATCTCCGAAGCCGGACGTACTTTCGCGATGGCTCATCTTTTCGATCTCGAATACGTTGCGGATCGTATTTGTTGCCCGGTTGTTCACAAGTAGCAATGAAGTTGTCGATGAAGGCTTGCTTGAGCTCCCGCCAAGAGTCGAAATAGTTCGCCGGCAAGTGACCAGACCATTGGTGACCCGCATGGCCAATGGCGACCGGGAAATAGTTAGACATGACGTGCTCATCGACCATGGCTGGTCTGCACCGCGGTCTCTCGTAAAGCATGACCCATAATTCGGGTTTTCCTTGCCGTCGTATTTCCGAAGTTTCTCTTTGAAATTCTTGGGCCATATGACTTGGCGAAGGTGTGGAGTAAATCGCTTCAAACCCGGGCGGGCCGTGGGCGATGTCATATTCCATACGGCGATAACTTTCATGGGGCGCCGATCATCGGCTCTCTCGGTTGATCTGCGCCGCGCGAATCGCGTCCACCGAGGTAATGGCGGAGATCATTATTGCCATCGCGGCGATCTCGATTGCCATCTGGATTAGCCCTGCGACCGTGGTTATCGCGGCGATTGTCGCGGTTGTCCCGGCGGCGGTTGTCATCCTGGCCACCATCATGGCCACCGTTTCCTCCTTGACGGTTGTCTGATGGGTCGTTGTTGCGCGAGCCACGTTGGTTGGGCGGCTGTGAGCGACTTTGGTGCTGGCGGCTGTGGCTTGACTCGACCGAGACGGATGGAGCCCGAGCTTGGTTTACAATCTCCGCGGTCTAGGACATAGCAACCGTCAGATAGGCTTGTATTTCATCGCGAATTGCTTGGGTTTCTGGGGTGTTGGGTAGCCGTTGCATTGTCGCCATGGCGACGGCTATGTTGGCACTTGGAGTTCTGAAGACCTGTTTGTCCCCCACCCTGTCGAAAGCATCGTTGAGGTCACGTGGATGGACCCTTATGCGTCGTACCTCCTGGTCTGCTTCGGCTTCAATTTGTCGGTGATTAAACCGGTCAATATTACGTGCTTCGCGTGCGGTCCTTTCTTGTTCTATTTCGCCAACTGCCGGCGGTTCATCATTGCTGACAGCATGGATCAAATCCCCTCGTCTTGGCAGGAAAGACGGGAATTGTGAGAACCCCGAGGCGTGGTCTGGGATATCTAGATCGTACTTGACGCCTTCATCTTCGTGATGCTGAAGCTCGGTGTGGATAGATGCATTAGATGCGGTGCCAGACGAGGAGCTGGAGTCGCCCTCTTGGACTGTGTGAATGGATCCTTCTTGATAATCTTCAATCTGGATCATGTTGACGAAGTTGCGTGGCTTCGGCTGAGGTCGGTGCATAAAACACAGATCCAAGCGGCGTTGAAGGTTGTAGGCGTAGCTAGAGGCAGCGTTTCGCAGGCCGTAGGGTTGGACCTGGTAGTTCTCCATCGAGGCTTCGTACTCGGAGAGCCGAAGACCCATCGCGAAGGCTGGCTGGCGACGAGCAAAGTGCCCTTCAGGAGTAGATGTGACCACGAGATCTGTACCAAGTCATGCAGGACGACTGGTCTGAGCTGGTCGGGTAGATCTGTTGTGGGGAGCGGTTACCTGCTCATTAGGCTGACTTTGAATCGTACTTACCAGAGCTAGGGTTTCAGCGAGCTTGGTGCCGACCCGATCGATGGAGTCGAGCAGGTCGGTGTTGTCGATCTGCTTCCCTTTGTAGCGGGGAAGCAGATGACAAGTTGTCGGTGTGGCTGAAGGTGATGCAGGCGTGGTCGGAGCCAGATGTACCATGGTCAGAGCCAGATCCATCATGGTTGGAGCCGCATCTATCGTGGTCGGAGCCGTATCCATCGTGGTCGGAGCCGTATCCACTGTGGTCGGAGCCGTAGATGATGTAGGTGAAGCAGTGGTCGACGCAGACTGAATCCACGCCTCCTCCAGGGTCATGGCGACGAAGTCGTCGGAGCCGGTGGTCCAGGTGATCTGGCCAACGGTGAACGTGAGGCCGTTCGGCGTAGCCATGGAGCCGGAGATGATGACCATCTTGTTTGCTTGGAAAGCAGTACGCACACCCCCTACCTGGCGCGCCACTGTCGATGAAATATGGTCGACAGTCTACCTAGGGGTATACCCAAGGTAGTAGATTATCGGCAGACAGATGCACAAGCCACAAACAAGACGGTGACGCAAGACAGACACAAGGTTTTATCCAGGTTCGGCCGCCAAGAAGGCGTAATACCTACGTCCTGCGTCTGATTTGTATTGCTATATGTCAATGAGAGATGTTTTTTAGAGGGGTCCCCTGCCCACCTTATATAGTTTGGGGGGCAGGGTTATAGATCTGGAAACTAATCCTAGCCAGTTACAATTGCCATATGTGGCCGGATAAGGATTCCTATTCTAACCGACCAGGATCTTGATTGATTGCCAAATCCACCTTGACTCCTTACGCGGGACTCCGATCAGGTTAACCAGGCCGCACGTCGTCTTTTGGTGGACCGGACCCATCGATCCGGGCCGGCCCAAGCTTAGCCATAAGGGTATAGGGGTTAATACCCCCACATACTCCCTCCCTTGTATAGAGATGAGCACATTTCTAACCATCTTATTTATAGAGATAGTAGCCCCAACTGAACTTATACTATAACCACCCTTGCTTACCTCAATTACTTTCTGATCATGTCTAGATGCAAATGCTTGGCTCATAAATGAATGAGAAGCTCCCGAATCAAATAAACAATGGTGGGATGCTTGTTAACAAGAAGCATACCAGCAGTGACAACCTCTCCTATGGGCACCTCTTCAACAGTGGTGTAGCGCACGTACCCAGGACGTGCTTTTGGATTTGCCAATCTCTGATTGTTCTAGTTCTGATTGCTGTTCTTCTTAGGGTAGAGGCACTCTTTGGACCAATGGCCCAACTTATTACAGTTGAAGCAGGGTTGGTTGCTCTTGGGTCCTATGGAGATTCCTTGCCCTCCATTCCCCTTGGGTAAGGCAATGGTGAACACTTTATGGAACACCTTCTGAGGTCGGTTGTTCTGAGCTTTTGGTGGAGGAGGTTGGAACTTGGGTGCTGGTGGTCGAAACTGTGGCCTAGATACCACTGAAGCTCGGGACTATGAAGATCCTGAGGCACCTACCTTAGCTGCCCTCTTGCTACCCTTTGCTGCCGCATGCAGATTGTTGTGGTTCTCCTAAGTCAATGCATCACTGATGAACTCATTGTAGGTAGTGCACTTGGAGTTGGCCATAGTCTTCATCAACTTAGTGCCAAGACCTCTCTTGAAGCTCTCTATCTTCTTTTCTTCGGTGTCAACGAAACCTAGGGCATACCGGGATAGATTGTTGAAAGCATGCATATACTCAGTAAGGGTCTTAGTCCCTTGTGTGAGCCTCATGAACTCCGTTGCCTTCATATGCATCAGCCCTAGGGGAATGTGATGTCCCCTAAAGGCTAATTTGAATTGCTCCCACATGACCTATGCATTGGCAGGTAGAGCGAATAGGAAATGGGTCCACCAAATCCCGATAGGTCAATACAACTTATGGGACGCATACTCTACCTTCTGGTGTTCGGTGACCCTCAGCAAATGGAACTTTTGCTCAATAGTGTTGAGCCACTCATCCGCCTAGAGCGGTTCCTCGGCCACCTTGAAGATAAGAGGCTTGGTATCCAGAAAATCCTTAAAGGTGCTGTACTAGTTTGGCTCAGTCCCCTGTTGCTGTGGGCAGGTGTGAGCCGTGTTCTACACAATGAGGCATAGGGCTTCCTCCATAGTCCTCTAACTTCCCAAGAACTAGACAAAGAACTCATTAGCAGACTGTGGTGGCGGTGGTGGTAAGTCACCGTCATTGCCCTCTTGGCTGCTGCTTGCTCTGGCATGGGTGCGAGTCATCTACAAAGTTGCAACAATAAGTGATTATTGGATGATGTCAAGACATTGCAGATGAATTGTATAATCATGCCAAACTGAAATTACTGGAGAGAATCTTAAATTCATACAATAAAATAGAGGCACAATAATTCATTCTCGCAACATGGCATCACCAATTTGATCACTGATCGGGCTCGCAGCGTGTTAATATACAAGTCATAATCACCAGTAAGATGAAACTAGAATTTTATTAACGTTCTCACCACGTGAAATAACATGCAAAGTACCAACATTACATGAAAGTTCAACCGAAATTACCAAACTTCAACTACAAGTCCATTACATAAATAGCGAGGATACATCTAGCATTTCCACTAGTCGCTAGGCGAATCTAATCTTCATTATGATCACTGTCGAGGTTATAGATAGGATCATCCCCATCCTCTAGCTCCACTTCTTCCTCGTCCCAGCTGTCATCTTCCACTAACATATCTGGATCTTCATCATCAAGGATCGGGTGTAATTGGTTGTTCAGATAATGCACCTTATGCTGAAGATCCATCACCACATGCTGGGCCTATGCAAGCTGCTAGCGCAAGCCCCTCTCAGCACAGTCCTGCATGGCGCTCACGGTGCAGGTCCTATCTCGTTCTACTTCTGCTGCAGCGGCACGGTTGTTTGCTAGGTTTTGCTGGCGTGTAGCTATGGACGCCTCGGCATGGGTGGCCTCCAGCTGCTCCCGCAGTCCTGCTAGCATTGCTTGATCATCTACTCTTGCTTCTTGGGCTGCAGCTCTCTGTTGATCCACTTGCTCCATTTGGGTGTGGAGATTTCTCAAAGCTACATAGGCTTGATCGGTTTCCCATCGAGCCTTACTTGCTGCCTTCTTGTGCTTGCGCACACGCTTCTTGAGCTTACGTTGTGCGGCTTTGGCTCTCATGAGACTATCCATGCAAGTAGTGTAGGACTCCTGCCAGAAATCCCCGGTGTCCTGATGAGTGTAGAACATCTTCATTACTACAAACATGGCACTCATAGCGGGACAAGAACTATTTGCTCACTCATCCCAATCTCGGATCAATGCATTGTGGTTGCATTGTTCCCATATTGCTGTGGATGGATCAACTGAGGAAAAACACCAGCGGCACTACCAGTAAGTTCATCCCCATGCTGCTGATAGATCTGACTCAGTACCTCAAAGGCTACTACTTGGGCAGCCTCCCAAGGAGTTCTTCCTTCAGATTACGCTTTCCACTCCTGCCAGAAGGGTGCTTGTGTGCAAGCTGGTATGGTTAGCCGTACTTCATACCATGGCTGTCCCTCCAGGTATTCTTCATTCCAATGATAGAGGGGCGGTTCATAATACCCTGCATAATGCAAAACTCTCCAAAGCAGGGTAGGAGTTCCAAACATCATTAGGAAATTCTCGCTTCCCGCCGATGCTACCATCTGTACCAACAACATGTACAACTTTTATGAGACAAAGTCATAATGGATAAGAGTTACATAACTGAGTAAGAGATCTATAAGGGGAGGAACAATGCAAGTATTTGGAGTAATGATTTATCATGATGCATGCATGTTCCGTACGTCCTTACAAACTTAGGAAAAATTTATCTAACGACATACACGGTGGCATACATACGTTCTCTCATATATAGCATAGCTAGTCGGACTACACGTTTCATTGTTAGCGTACCTGCACAAGAGTTTCATTTTAGCCCAACCCCACAATTATATATGCAGAATGTAAAGCTAGGCTCTAGGTTGTAATCTAAATACTTCCATATATGTATACCCATACATATACTTCCGTATCAAAGCTACCCGATGACAATTCATTACCCTCAATTAAATACGCACCATATACACATGCAAGCATGCATACATAGTCGTACCAAAGCTAGCTCTCCCCGACCGCATGCTCACATCTTGCGGTCATGCCTCTCATCAACTTACCTTCTTACCTTGGCGTAGAGGAATTTGATCCATGCATTACAATTCAAGCAAATGGTATCTATACAATAGCACGCCGTATGGACGATGAAAATAAAAACCCCCATGTTAGTACTTAAATAGCCACCTAAGAGTCCTTAACTGGGCATAAAGAAAGTGATCACTGGCACACTTTAGATTTCAACTCTAGGTTTCAAATACCTATTTATATAGCTATTAGTTACTAGAAACGGGTTTTGGAAAACAAAAACCTTTGTTTTTAAATACACATGTGGCAATTTATGTTGAATCTTGCTCTGATGCCAGTTGTCGTAGAACCGACCAATTTATAAGAGCATAAGTACAATGGCAGCCTGCAACGGTCGCACTATCATACTTGAGCCCATATAAACCCGATAGTTTGTCAAGTACCATGACGGGTCTCAATAAATGATCCACATACAACCAAGATCGTACATGATTCAACATACATGTCACACATTACATAAAGTTCATAGATACATTTCATTCATCAGAGTATGGAATAGAGTTATTACAAACCAAGTTCGATAAAGAGTAGCGAAAGCAAATTAAAGTTCGAAAGTAGCATTTTCCAATGTAGTTAAAATACAGTGCCAACATAAGATCATAGTCCACAAAAGCATATAGAAGGATTATTAAAGAGGCCTGCCCAAGGCTCACTCCTCATCCACGGCGGGATAGAAGCAATTCTTATAATATCTGTGATAGATGGTACCATCTGCAACAATGGGAATAAAACCCTGAGTACGAGAAGGTACTCAGCTAGACTTACCCATCATAAACCAGAAATAAATTGACTCCAAGGATTATGCAAGGCTGTATGAGTGGAGGTAGCTTAACAACATTTTGCATAAAAGCGATTAACTCAATTATACAATTATACTTCGGTCATCAAGTTAATTATAGCTATTCATCTCTAGATTAACAACTATCCTGTGCCAAACATGTGGTATATCATTTTAAGAGCATACAATAGTAACCATAGCCGGTGTAGTAATTCCATGTTTATCCGAACCATCACATTTCATAATACAATTACAACGATGTTGGAGCTAGCCAAGTTTCTCACTATCTGGGAGAGACGGCGATTTGAATTGATTTCAACCAGCTAGGAATTTATTCCTAACAAAAACCCAGGCAGACCAGATCAACAGTCACCTTTGGTACAACTCAAGTACACATTTCACGGGTTCTGTAACAGAACCGACCAAATCATAAGAACGTAAGTACAAAAACAATCACCGAAGCGATCAAATTCCTGTACTTAAGCTCCCATAATCCCGGTAGTTCGGAAATCACGAAGGATTTCAACCAACTCTCGACATACAAACCAAGATCGTAATGATTCAACACAACACATCATTCGTTACAACATTTCACAAGTAGCATTCGGATTACATCCATCGAGTTCAAATAAAATATTACAAACCAAGTTTGAGTGTGCGGAAGCAACATAGTTTAGTACATAACTTCATAGTTTCAATTACATTGCGGATCGTCATGTGTCCCACAAAAGCATTATCAGTGCGAGAACTAGTAGAGACCGCGCCCAACGGTCTAGTCTTCATCCCCAATGAGGGAGAAGGCGATGCTTTGCACAACCAAAGAAGAACGGGTCATCTCAGCAGGTGGGAAATAAACCACGAGTACGAGAAGGTACTCATTAGACTTACCCGACAAAAATCGAAATAAAAGACACCAAGGATCATGCAAGGCTTTTCGGTGGGCTAGCTTGACACATTTGCATAAAAGAGCTTATGAGCATAGTAACCAATTTAAACTTAGCATCAAGCTTATCATCATTTACACATCCACTAGATTAGCACCATGTACTAGAGCACTCACTTATTAGGAGCAAACAATATTAACCATAGCAGTATAATAAAGGTCACATCATCATATCATCATTTCCGAACCATTAAGTATTAAGTGTATCTACATTGGAGATAAGCCCGTCAAGTTCTCACTAACTTGGGAGACGGCGATTCAATCGAATTACAACTCAGGTGAGGGGTATTCCTAACTCTCACCTGGCATACTTTGCAAGGGTAGCCGTGGTCACCTTTGGAACATCTCAGAACCAAATTCGCGGGTTCGATCAGCGCCCGACACTCTCGGGGATTACCCTTCGCCGGGACGATCGGGACTTTTAAATCACCTGCCTTGGACTCACGCCTCGGCTCCCTTCCGAGGCGCACTTTATACTTATCGACTCCCGGCTGAGGTGAGCTACTCGGCCGTGGTCGGTCTCGGACCCGCCCAACTAAGAGAGAGCATCGTTCAACATGAGCAGGAAAGGCTCCAAGAATCAGGTCCTTAAGCGACACAGACGGAGTCACTGCAAACCGGCAAGCCTCCGTCCGGGTCTTCATTTCAAATTAAGATTGGTTCTTTTCCACGATAGCAAATATAGCCAACCGTGCCACATGTATCTTCCTATATCTCGCGGTGACGAAATCACCCGACTTCTACAGCGTTTAAGCGGGGGCTAAGCACTACTCGAGCCTTAGCTACATAGGATTCGGGGTAACAATATCTCGGACAAGGAATAGGTAACCAATGCGACAAGTGTTTGCATCCAACACCTAAACTTAATGCAACAATATATGTAATAATAATCATGTAACTGCAGTTCGGAAAATAGGAGGCTTAAAATGCTCAGGGCTTGCCTTTCACAAAGTTGCAAGGGCGGTGGTCGGGGCACTCAACGGCGACCTCGTCGCAGCACTTCTCCTAAAATTTGCTCCTCCTGAATCTCTGGCGTCATTGCTGCTGCGCTTTCGCTTTCGTTCCTCGAATTCAGCAGGGTTACTCCTTCCGTACACCTATTGCATGTCGATGCACAAGATAAATATCATGGATGCATAAGGAATGACATGATGCTCATGATGAATGAATCACAATGGGTGTTTACGAAAACATCACTGGACACTCGTTTACCGAGTAATTAGCTCTATTCAAATCACTTTAAGCATGTATCCAACTTAACTTAAACAACAAGAGCAACTTACCTAACTTGCATAACCTAAGATAAAGATGCTCATCTTCAGTTAAAGGCCTAACACCTAGGAACAGCACCATGAACTTAGAATAGTACAGACATGCTTAAAATAACAGTTAAAGCTTCATATGCAACAAGTAGTAACTTAATTCTATCATAACCAGAGTTCTATAACTCCAAATGACTTGCAAGAGGACATTCTGGAAAGCTTATGAAATTCTCTACAATTCACTTATAAACATCAAAGCATGATTCTGAAGTTAACCAAATCAATTTCCAGTAGACCTAGAATCTGTCCAGAATGACGGGGTTGCTAACTTAATTATTTAATGATGGTGCAAAAGCCTGATTTGACCAAACCAAGTTTACCAACTTGTTTTTCATATCTAAGAAACATCAGAAAGTATAGTGCTAGCTTCTAAATAAATTATTTAATATCTTTTTCCAATTTATTTAGTTAATTAGGTGATTTAAGCAATATATAGTAAAACTATTCATAAAAATCTACAAAAATTACAGTAGCTATCTCATGCTGCACATAGACTACCATAAAAATTTCAAAGCCATTGGACCAACATAACTTGCTGTATCCAAAATAACAGATGCCATGTCTATTTCTAGCATAATTAGGAAACCTTATTAAAAAGTGTCAAGCAACAGATTTCCCATTTTTCCTAGCATCCTTCTAGCATAAGAATAGCACCCATAAAATTTCACCTTCACTGGATCTATAGAAAAATTATGAAAATTCACACAAGATCCACTTATTAATAAAAGGAAATTCTATAACTTAAAAACTACACATGCACTAGCTCTAAAATTTTTACCAGAGCTTCACATCAGCAATAACAGACTGCCCACAAAAATTTCATAATTTTTGGACCACAGAAACTCAAGATAAAATTCAAACAAGTTTGCATGCTTCTAAAACACATTTCAAACTCCTATTTAATTCATCAAATTTTTCTAAAACATGTGTCCATATAATATTTTTATTAAATACTAGACATTATCATGAACTCAACAAAATTGGAACCATAGCATTTGGATCTACCAGCTAGGAGATACATATTTTTGAATATCAACACAAATATGTGAAATAATACAACAAAACAAATAAGAAATAAATCAAAGCCATTGTTGGGCTGTCCGAAAGAAACGGCCCTTGAACACGTCTTTGGCGCTGCCCAAGACGCATCGCGCAGCCCACGCTGGACTCCCTTTGAGCCGCGGCGGCCGGGGAGGGCCCCTTGGCGTCGGTGAGGCAGACGAGGAGAGGCAGGCGGGCGGCGGCGTG
The DNA here is from genome assembly GCA_904845875.1 of Miscanthus lutarioriparius. Classification (NCBI taxonomy): domain Eukaryota; kingdom Viridiplantae; phylum Streptophyta; class Magnoliopsida; order Poales; family Poaceae; genus Miscanthus; species Miscanthus lutarioriparius. The sequence continues at coordinate 41,772 of CAJGYO010000837.1, read as the reverse complement.
GTTCGTCGCGGTGGCTTCTCCGGTGGCAGTAACGGCGCCAACTTGTTCACCTCACCCGAGCGGACCTAGGGGAACTTTCTATTGCAGCTCTTGGCGCGCTAGCGAGGGGTGGCGATAGCCGCAGCGGCGCTTCGGCCATGGCACGCAGGCCGCTCCGGCGACGACGATGGCGTCGCGCCCCAATAGGGCGACCCTACAAGCTACGACGGTATTCCTAGACCCTAGCATGAGACGGAGGAGCAATGGTAAGGGCACGAGGAAAGCTGGCCACGTGGAGCGCCAACTCCGGCGAGAGCAGCCATGGCGGCGGTGGAAGAAAACCGACGATTGGCTCTTCACCGAGGCTCGATTGACACGATTGCACGGTGGATACGGGAGAGGGGATCACGGCGAGGCTCGGGGTGAAGCGAACAACGCGCTTTTTGCGGTGGCGGCGCCGCACGACGGCGGCGACGTCGCGGTTGGCAATGGCGGACGGTGCGGTGGCTTAGCGGCTGCTGCAGCGGTGAAGGCGAGAGAGGGAAATGGCGGCGCAGAGAGAGAGGCGCGGCGTGGCTTTCATCGGAGCTCAAGCACGCGACGTGGAGGCCTCGGCTTCTCATGCGCGCCACCGGCGAGAAGCTCTGCTCGATCGGCCATGACGGTCAACGACCGTTTTAAAAAATGGCGATTCAGGTCATCGATTGATCCGGTGACAATGAGTATTCCTCGTGTCAACACGGCTAAACCAATGACCCTTATCAAAAACTATGTACATGAAATTTGTAGGTGTACCATCCCTCTACAATTTCTTTTCAAGGACCAACACCTAAATCGTCGTGGATCCGAAGTTACACGAAGCCAAAGATGGCTCGATCACACTGAAATGACATCAATGACTTAGCAAGATTTTTCAGTGTTGATTAGCATGAAATTCTGACTTGTGGGCCATGTTTGACCATGTTCTACACATTTTCATGAGTTGGCCATAAAACAACTTTTGTTCCTTGATAAATTTTCTACAACTTTTGTAAAGAGTGCACAGCCATGCAAAGTCTCTAAGTTGGACCTTTTAAATAGTCAAACAGTGGCACTCTAGTGTTCCTTTCAAGTCAAACCTCCATTCAAGGGCAATTCTGTCATTTTGACCTACATGAACAGTGTCCAAACAAGTAACCTAAGTGTAGTTAAGGTGTATCAGACCATAATCAACCACTCTACAAACTTGTTATACCACTTCTAAGGATCACATGGAATAAAGCGACTAAAACAAACAATTCACTCATACGTTGCAATGTAATGTTTCATATGTTTCATGGCTAGGTTGTTATTCTACACTTGTCACCTTACTACCATGTTGCCATGTTTCCAAGTATGAGAGTTTCATGTTACATTCACATGTTACACCATTACCATTCACAAACAATCTAGTACGAAACAAACAGAATATGCGAATGTTTCATATGTATGTTTTAGGGAAAATGACATGATGAGATAAATGATGCACATGTTTATGAGACAAATTGCAATTAGCAGAAGCCAAACACCGAGGGTGTTACAGCCCTCCCCCCTTAGAAAAAATCTCGTCCCGAGATTTGGAAAGCGTACCATTTAGTATAGAAAGTTGGATAATTTTCCTTTAAATAATCTTCCCGCTCCCAAGTTGCATCCCGCTCACTATGATTACTCCAAACTACCTTGTATAACTTAACCACTCGTGTACGAGTCACTCTTTCTTGAGTATCCAGAACTTGCACGGGCTTTTCCTCATAAGAAAGATCAGATTTCAAGTTGACTTTCCTTGTTGCTATTCTTTCCTCGGGAATACGAAGACACTTCTTCAGCTGGGACACATGGAATACCGGAAATATAGCTCCCATCTCACGGGGTAGATCGAGCTTATATGCTACTCTTCCACTTTTCTCGATAATGCGGTAGGGTCCAACATATCGAGGCTCAAGCTTCCTTTTAATTCCAAAACGCTTGACTCCTTTCATAGGGGATACCTTCAGATAAACATGATCACCTACTTCAAACTCAATAGGTTTCCTTCTCTTGTCGACATAGCTCTTTTGTCTAGCTTTGTCTGGCGGTCATATTCTTTTGTATAGTTCGGACTTGCTCTTGACTTCTTTTACAAAGTCGATACCATAGAACCTTCTTTCCCCGGGTTCCACCCAGTTCAAAGGAGTTCTACACTTGCGGCCATAAAGAGCTTCAAAAGGAGCCATTTTGATACTCTCTTGATAACTGTTGTTATAAGAGAATTCAGCGAGAGGTAACCAGTCTTCCCAAGAGCCTTTGCAAGAAATAAGACAAGCTCTAAGCATGTCCTCCGAATTTGATTAACACGCCTTTCGATCATCACGATGTTTGCGGATGATAGGCGAATCTGCGGATTAGATGAGTGCCAAGATTTTGATGTAAGCACTCCCAAAAGCGAGCCGTGAACTGAGGTCCTCTATCAGAAACAATGGATTTGGGTACACCATGGAGACGTACCACTTGTTGAAAATAAATCTCAGCATAATTGTGTGGGTGATAGGTAGACTTGGCCGGAATAAAGTGAGCGATTTAGTTAGGCGATCTCGATAACCCAGATGGAATCACAACCCTTGTTGGTAGTGGGTAATCCAACAATAAAATCCATACTAATTTCTTCCCACTTCCAACCAGAATGGAGAGTGGTACAACAGATCCGGGCCTTATGTGAATAGCCTTGACTCTTAGCAGTTATCACACCTTGCCACGTAAGTCGCGATTTCTTTCTTCATCTTGGTCCACCAATAATACAACTTGAGATCTTTATACATTTTACTACTACCGGGATGGATGGACAACTTAGAAGAATGGGCTTCACCATAATTTGATTTCTAAGTTCTTTATCTTTGGGTACCACAAGTCTATCATTAAACCGGAGAATTCCTTTGTCATCGACCTTAAAGTGCGTGGTCTCTTTTTCTTTCATTTTCCGTCGATGTGAAACACACCCACATTAGTCTTACGGAGTTCAATAATTCGACTTCTAAGAGAGCAATCCACAGTGATATTGTGAAGTACTACGAGGATGAAGGAGGTGTGACGGATGAAAGTCTTCACTAATTAAGGAATTGCAATGGCTTTTTCTCGCTTAAGGCATCAAGAACAACATTAAACTTTACCGGGATGGTAGTGCACTTGAAGGTTGTAGTCCTTGATCAATTCTAACCAAATAGCCGTTAACGCATGTTCAACTCGGGTTGAGTAAAAATGTACTTGAGGCTTTTATGGTCATTATAGATGTTGCACACATTACCCGACAAGTAATGTCTCCAAATCTTGAGGCATGAACAAGCTGCGGCTAACTCTAAGTCATGGGTAGGATAGTTGACTTCATGCTTTGGTGGCGCGCAAAGCATAAGCAATTACTCGGCCTTCTGCATAAGAACACACCCCAAACCGGTGCCACATGCATCACAATAGACATCAAAAGGCTTTTCGATGTCGGGGTTGTGCTATCTGAGCGAGAGGTTAGCAAGGTCCGCATAAAGTGTGGAAAGCCTCTTCACACTTGAAGTCCACACAAACTTCTCTTCTTTCTGCGATGAGTCGAGTCATAGGCTTGGTGATTTTGAGAAATCCGGGATAAAGCGGCGATAATAGCCACCAACCCGAAACTTCGGACTTCATGGACCGTAGTAGGTGCCTTCCACTCAAGGACTTCTTGCACCTTCGTAGGGTCAACCGAAATTCCATCACCGGATAACACATGACCTAGAAAAGGTATCTTGTTCAACCGAATTCACACTTCTTGAACTTAGCATAAAAGTGGTTGTCACGCAACCGGCAGTGTTAAGACAATTCTCGGATGTTCACATGCTCTTCTTTATTACGAGAATATACTAGGATGTCATCAATGAACACGACGACAAACTTGTCCAATTACGGCATGAATACGAAATTCATCAGTACATAAAGTGTGCGGAGCATTTGTCAACCCAAAAGACATGACAAGGTACTCGAACAAACCATAACGGGTAGAAAAGTCGTCTTAGGTATATCTTCGGGACGAATTTTGATTTGATGGTAACCGGACCTCAAATCGATCTTGGAGAATACCTTAGCCTTAGAGAGCCGATCAAAGCGAGAATATCGATCGAGGAAGAGGGTATTTGTTCTTGATGGTAACAGACATTTAGGGGACGATAATCTACGCACATGCGCAAAGATTCGTCCTTCTTCTTCTTCAAAGATATAGGGACAACCCCAAGGAGAAGAACTAGGCCGAATCAAACCTTTCTTCAATAGCTCATTCAATCGACTCTTTAGTTCACCAACTCATTGGGCGGCATTCTATAGGGCCTTGAGAGATATAGGAGCCGTGCAGGAATAAGTTCTATCTTGAATTCTACATCGCGGTCCGGAGGTAATCCAAGCAAGTCATCGGGGAAGACATCTGAAACTCACGGACACAAATGGTAGATCCTTAATGGCTTTGGCTAGGGTAGCATTGGTCATATTGTGAAGAGATATCACGAGGTAATTGCACTAGAAAACCCTTCTTATCCACAGGATCCCTCAACATTACCACACGGGTTGACGTGTCGATCGGCCTCCATTCCCACTCATCCACTTCATTCCTAGGATTATATCAATTCCTACCCCGTAGCACTACAAGATCTGTAAGAACTCTCGATCCCCAATTTCAAGCTTTACATCTTTTACTACTTGGTTAGTCATGATATTATTCCCAATGACACTAATACAATAACCACCCTTGACAATTGTAATCACATTCATCTTATGCTTAGATGCAAAAGTAGAACTCACAAAGGAATGTGAAGCACCGAATCAAAGAGCACAAGCTGCGGGGTGATCATTAACAAGAAACTTACCGGTGGTGACCACTTCACCGGCGGAATTTCCTCCACAAGAGTGTAATGAACACGCCCACAGACGGACGTTTCCTTGAGCATTCTTGGGAGGATGGGGACACCTATTTGCCCAATGACCGGTGATTCTGGTTCCAACACGGCTGTTAGGCTGGTGGGACATTGGAGCTGCCTACCTTGAGGTATTCTTTGGCAAGGAAATTGTGTACCCTTGCGAAAACCAGTTTTAGCTTGATTCTTCTTACGAGGTGGGCGATGCAGGACATTAGCATTGGGTGGGCGATCTTTGGGCCTTGGATATCATTGGTGCCTTAGGCTGAGAAGCACACTGAATCAAAGTTTCTTTTGCGGTTCTTAGAAGCGGCATATATCTTATCATTGTTCTCTTGAGTCGAGTGTCACTAATAAACTCATTGAAGGTGACACACTTGTAGTTGCCCATTGACTTCATCAATTTAGGGAAAGTCCCTCTTGAAGCTAGCTATTCTCTTAGCGTCGATGTCGACAAACTCGGAGAGCATACCTCACCGGGTTGTTGAATGCACGAGGTATTCATTGAGACTCTTGTTGCCTTGGGTGAGCTTCATAAACTCGGTATGCTTAATGGCCATGAGACCGGGAGGGATAAAGTGTCCTCTGAAAGCTGCTGGCCCGACCCCAAACTATCTCGGCGTTTGCGGGGAAGGTGGTCTTGTGATGTGTCCACCAGATACTGCAGGGGCCTTGGAGCTGGTGTCCTGCATATGTGGCCTTCATACCCTCGGTCAAACAGAGCAATCAAACCTTTGCTCTATCGTGCTCAACCATTCATCGACTTGTAATGGTTCTTACGCCTCCACGAAAGATAGGAGGCTTTGTATCCATGAAGTCCTTAAAATTGCTTTGTCTTGGTTTGGCTCGGGTCCTTGGCGGACATGACAATCCTCTCGGTTAGCCATCGATGCATAGCCTCGGCTAACATCTGTTGACTTTCCACCACTTATGCGCATTAGCTCAATTTGGTGTGGGGCGGTGGCGGAGGTGGTTGTTCCTCATTTCCCATGCCACGACCGCATGACGAAGGTTATGATGAGCCATCTGCAAAATGTATAGCCAATGAGCACCGACGATGTGGAAATTTTGTAGATGAATCGTATAATTATGCCCAAACCGAGTCCATTGGAGGAAATGCATTTAGATAATCAACGAGGCACAATCATTCATCACAACCACACAACTCATCAAGCGCGTCAATGGACACATAAATGCGATGAACTTAACCAACCACTCGATCCATAGACCGCAAAGACGGAATTTATCAAAGGCTCACAAACGTGGAGCATAATACGTTCGATAGGTTACATCCAAGCCATAGTGGTTCCAAACTTACATCCAAAGATAACTTATGGTTCGATATTACATCCCAACGATTACTTATTCCAAAGCTACTCGTTCATGCATGAGGATCAACAAAGACTAGCTCTTGCGCATTAGCTAAGTAGTAAGCTAAACTACGCATCGTCCTCGGAGTCAGTGTCGAAGATTTCTCCTCCATCTTCATCACTAGCAGGCTCTAACTCCTCATCTTCCTCCTCATCAGGTGGAATGTCCTCAGGTCCATTGACCTCCATACCATCATCACCTTCACCATGATGACACGAGAACCCATCTCATCCTCGGGTGGCGGGGAGGGTGAAGTTGATTGTGTAACAGTGAACCTCCTCATGGAGATTGTCATTGTACTCCTCGGCAATTGCCACTTGCTTGCTCTAGCTCTACATCGTGCTCTCAACACATCCTCCTCGTGCGGGCTTCATTCCGTTGGTTCATCACGTGAATCAACATGCATTCCACTGATTCACGGTGAGCAAGCTGTCAACCTCTGAACCTCAAGGGTCTCTTGGTCCCTTTCTGTGTCACTTGTTCCAAGCGGTCTTGAGCGCATTCCTCTCAAGATCACCCGAGCAAGCTCACATCCTCGGCCTTTCCTCCTCGGTAGGCTCGGGGCCAGGGCTCACGAGGAGCTAAGCGGTGACAGGCGCCACCCTCCAGCGGACTTGCGGCGATCAAGGCTTCGTGCGTGCCATCTGTAGCAAAAATTACAACGTAAGGGAGAATCATTTAAGGGATCTGAAATTTAATTAGCCGGGACAATCATATTTTAAAGGAGGGAGTAATGCAAGAAATGCCATGTATGCTTGAACATGATGCATGCACGATCCGTGCGTCCTCACCATCCTAGAAAAATTTAAAGGCTAGCGAAATATACGGTGGCATACATACGTTTTCTCATATCTGGTAGCTAGTCGATCTACAACGATCGTTGTTAGTGTACTACTGAAAAATTTCATTTCAGCCCGAATTTCCCACAATGCATAAAAAGCAAGCGATAACTAAATACTTTCATACATACATGCCACGATGCATATACTCTAGTATCAACAACTACCGTCGAGATACCCACATTTAAGTACTCTCATAGATACATGATTGAACATGTAAATACGCGAGCAACCACAACTACTCTCCCCTAGACCGATGATTGGGCGGTCATGCTCTCTAACTCCCACTTACCCGGGCGTAGAGGTATTTGATCCAAACATTACCACCCAAGCGGATGGCATCCATACAATAACACGCCAGTATGGACGACGAAAATGAAAACAAGCGAGAACCCCAAAGTTATTACTTTAATAAGCCACCTAAGAGTCCTTATTTGGGCATAAGGGATATGACCACCGGCAATACTTAGTATTTAATTTAGGATTTTCACAAGTACTTTTGTTTTAAATACACAAATGAGCGTGTTTAGTGTCAAATCTTGCTCGATGCCAGGTATATGAGAACCGACCAAATCATAAGAACGTAAGTACAAAAACAATCACCGAAGCGATCAAATTCACATACTTAAGCTCCCATAATCCCGGTAGTTCGGAAATCACGAAGGATTTCAACCAACTCTCGACATACAAACCAAGATCGTAATGATTCAACACAACACATCATTCGTTACAACATTTCACAAGTAGCATTCGGATTACATCCATCGAGTTCAAATAAAATATTACAAACCAAGTTTGAGTGTGCGGAAGCAACATAGTTTAGTACATAACTTCATAGTTTCAATTACATTGCGGATCGAGTCATGTCCCACAAAAGCATTATCGGTGCGAGAACTAGTAGAGACCGCATGCGGTCTAGTCTTCATCCCAATGAGGGAGAAGGCGATGCTTGCGACAACCAAAGAAGAACCGGTCATCTGCAATGGTGGAAATAAACCACGAGTACGAGAAGGTACTCACTAGACTTACCCGACAAAAATCGAAAAAAAAAAGACACCAAGGATCATGCAAGGCTTTTCGGTGGGCTAGCTTGACACATTTGCATAAAAGAGCTTATGAGCATAGTAACCAATTTAAACTTAGCATCAAGCTTATCATCATTTACATCCACTAGATTAGCACCTTTGTACTAGAGCACTCACTTATTAGGAGCAAACAATATTAACCATAGCGGGTATAATAAAATTTGTCATCATCATATCATCATTTCCGAACCATTAAGTATTAAGTGTATCTACATTGGAGATAAGCCCGTCAAGTTCTCACTAACTTGGGAGACAGCGATTGAATCGAATTACAACTCAGGAGAGGGGTATTCCTAACTCTCACCTGGCATACTTTGCAAGGGTAGCCGTGGTCACCTTTGGAACATCTCAGGGAACCAAATTCGCGGGTTCGATCAGCGCCCGACTCTCGAGGATTACCCTTACGCCGGGGCGATCGGGACTTTTAAATCACTGCCTTGGACTCACGCCTCGGCTCCCTTCCGAGGCGCACTTTATACTTATCGACTCCCGCACGAGGTGAGCTACTCGACTTCGTGGTCGGTCTCGAGACCCGACCAACTAAGAGAGAGCATCGTTCAACATGAGCAGGAAAGGCTCCAAGAATCGGTCCTTAAGCGACCTGAGGCGGAGTCACTTTGCAAACCGGCAAGCCTCCGTCCGGTCTTCATTTCAAATTAAGACTGGTTCTTTTCCACGATAGCAAATATAATAACCGTGCCACATGTATCTTCCTATATCTCGCGGTGACAGAAATCACCCGACTTCTACCAGCGTTTAAGCGGGGGCTAAGCACTACTCGAGCCTTAGCTACATAGGATTCGAGGTAACAATATCTGGACAAGGAATAGGTAACCAATGCGGCAAGTGTTTGCATCCAACACCTAAACTTAATGCAACAATATATGTAATAATAATCTTTATATCTGCGATTCGGAAAAATAGGAGGCTTAAAATGCTCCGGGGCTTGCCTTTCACAAAGTTGCAAGGGCGGTGGTCGTCGGCACTCAACGGCGACCTCGTGCGGCACTTCTCCGGAAGGTGCTCCTCCTGAATCTCCGGCGTCATTGCTGCTTCTTTGCTCGCTCGATTCCTCGAATTCCAGCGAGGTTACTCCTTCCGGTACACCTATTGCATGCCGATGCACAAGATAAATATCATGGATGCATAAGGAATGACATGATGCTCATGATGAATGAATCACAATGGGTGTTTACGAAAACATCACTTTGGACACTCGTTTTGCCGAGTAATTAGCTCTATTCAAATCACTTTAAGCATGTATCCAACTTAACTTAAACAACAAGAGCAACTTACCTAACTTGCATAACCTAAGATAAAGATGCTCATCTTCAGTTAAAGGCCTAACACCTAGGAACAGCACCATGAACTTAGAATAGTACAGACATGCTTAAAATAACAGTTAAAGCTTCATATGCAACAAGTAGTAACTTAATTCTATCATAACCAGAGTTCTATAACTCCAAATGACTTGCAAGAGGACATTTTGGAAAGCTTATGAAATTCTCTACAATTCACTTGTAAACATCAAAGCATGATTCTGAAGTTAACCAAATCAATTTCCAGTAGACCTAGAATCTGTCCAGAATGACGGGGTTGCTAACTTAATTATTTAATGATGGTGCAAAAGCTGATTTGACCAAACCAAGTTTACCAACTTGTTTTCATATCTAAGAAACATCAGAAAGTATAGTGCTAGCTTCTAAATAAATTATTTAATATCTTTTTCCAATTTATTTAGTTAATTAGGTGATTTAAGCAATATATAGTAAAACTATTCATAAAAATCTACAAAAATTACAGTAGCTATCTCATGCTGCACATAGACTACCATAAAAATTTCAAAGCCATTGGACCAACATAACTTGCTGTATCCAAAATAACAGATGCCATGTCTATTTCTAGCATAATTAGGAAACCTTATTAAAAAGTGTCAAGCAACAGATTTCCCATTTTCCTAGCATCCTTCTAGCATAAGAATAGCACCCATAAAATTTCACCTTCACTGGATCTATAGAAAAATTATGAAAATTCACACAAGATCCACTTATTAATAAAAGGAAATTCTATAACTTAAAAATTACACATGCACTAGCTCTAAAATTTTTACCAGAGCTTCACATCAGCAATAACAGACTGCCCACAAAATTTCATAATTTTTGGACCACAGAAACTCAAGATAAAATTCAAACAAGTTTGCATGCTTCTAAAACACATTTCAAACTCCTATTTAATTCATCAAATTTTTCTAAAACATGTGTCCATATAATATTTTTATTAAATACTAGACATTATCATGAACTCAACAAAATTGGAACCATAGCATTTGGATCTACCAGCTAGGAGATACATATTTTTGAATATCAACACAAATATGTGAAATAATACAACAAAACAAATAAGAAATAAATCAAAGCCATTTGTTGGGCGGTCCGAAAAAACGGCGACCCTTGAACTGCGTCTTTGCGCCTTGCCCCAAGACGCGTCATGCCCCACGCTGGACTCCCTTTGAGCCGCGGCGACCGACGGGAGGGGCCCGCGTCGGTGAGAACAGAGACAGAGAGGAGGCGGGACGACGACGGCGTAGTTAAATCGCCGGTGGCTTCTCCGGTGGCAATAACGGCGCCAACTTGTTCACCTCACCCGGCGGACCTAGGGAACTTTCTATTGCAGCTCTTGGCGCGCCGCTTCGCGGGGTGGCGATAGCCTGCAGCGGCGCTCGGCCATGGCACGGCTCCGACGATGATCTGGCGTCGCAGCCCAATAGGGCGACCCTACAAGCTTCTGACGGTATTCCTAGACCCTAGCATGAGATGGAGGAGCAATGGTAAGGGCACGAGGAAAGCTGGCGCGTGGAGCGCCAACTCCGCGAGCGCACCATGGCGGCGGTGGAAGAAAACCGACGATTGGCTCTTACCGAGGCTCGATTGACCACGATTGCACGGTGGATCGAGAGAGGGGATCACGGCGAGGCTCGGGGTGAAGCGAACAGCGCGTTTTTGCGATGGCGGCGCGCCTGCGCGCGGCGGCGACGTCGTCGGTTGGCAATGGCGGAAGGCTGCGGTGGCTTAGCGCTGCTGGCGAAGGCGAAGCGAGAGGAAATGGCGGCGCGAGAGAGAGAGCGAGGCGTGGCTTTCATCTAGAGCTCAAGCACGCGACGTGGAGGCCTCGGCTTCTCATGCGCGCCACGCGGCGAAGCTCCTGCTCCGATCGGCCATGACGGTCACCGACCGTTTTACGAAAATGGCGATTCATCATCGATTGATCCGATGACGGTAGTATTCCTCGTGTCAACACGGCTAAACCAATGACCCTTATCAAAAACTATGTACATGAAATTTGTAGGTGTACCATCCCTCTACAATTTCTTTTCAAGGACCAACACCTAAATCGTCGTGGATCCGAAGTTACACGAAGCCAAAGATGGCTCGATCACACTGAAATGACATCAATGACTTAGCAAGATTTTTCAGTGTTGATTAGCATGAAATTCTGACTTGTGGGCCATGTTTGACCATGTTCTACACATTTTCATGAGTTGGCCATAAAACAACTTTTGTTCCTTGATAAATTTGCTACAACTTTTGTAAAGAGTGCACAGCCATGCAAAGTCTCTAAGTTGGACCTTTTAAACAGTCAAACAGTGGCACTCTAGTGTTCCTTTCAAGTCAAACCTCCATTCAAGGGCAATTCTGTCATTTTGACCTACATGAACAGTGTCCAAACAAGTAACCTAAGTGTAGTTAAGGTGTATCAGACCATAATCAACCACTCTACAAACTTGTTATACCACTTCTAAGGATCACATGGAATAAAGCGACTAAAACAAACAATTCACTCATACGTTGCAATGTAATGTTTCATATGTTTCATGGCTAGGTTGTTATTCTACACTTGTCACCTTACTACCATGTTGCCATGTTTCCAAGTATGAGAGTTTCATGTTACATTCACATGTTACACCATTACCATTCACAAACAATCTAGTACGAAACAAACAGAATATGCGAATGTTTCATATGTATGTTTTAGGGAAAATGACATGATGAGATAAATGATGCACATGTTTATGAGACGAATTGCAATTAGCAGAAGCCAAACACCGAGGGTGTTACAGGTTCGCCCAGCGCCGCACAATCAGGGACAACCAGCTGCTAGGACGATCAGGACTACCCTGCCCTTGGGCTCACGCCAGGCTCCCCACACATCCTTACTACCATCCAGAGTGCGCACTCTTATAGAGCGAGGCCCGGCTTGAGTTGAGCTACTCGGCTTCGTGGTCGGAACGAGTTATCCAGCCAGCTAAGTGATATGCATGCGTTCAATCTTGTCAAAAGTTCCAACAATAGTATGGTCCTTGATCGGCACAGACAGGATCACATGAGCCAGCCTACACATAGACTCCACCTAGCCTCCATTTACATTACCCTATGGTTCTTTTCCATGATAGCAAATATAGCCAACCGTGCTTCGGTATCCACCTATATCTCATAGGTGATAGAAAATAACCCGACTTCTACGGTCTAAGCATGGCTAAGCATACATTCAATCCTAGACCTACATAGGGTTAAATGTGTATATATCTGGACAAGGTAGTTCCATGCATCAAGTGTTTCTAGTCAACTCTTATAACCTAATGCATCAATCATAAAAGACTCAAGTAGTATTTTGTAAAACACTCGGAGACTTAGAATGCTCCGGGGCTTGCCTTTGAGAAAGGAGGTGGGGCGGTGATCAGGGCACTTCAGGAGCTCTTCTAGATTTTTCTCTTCTTCGAGAGCTGCAGCTTGAGGATTCTCCTGCTGATCCCCTTCCTCTTCTTCGTTGAATTCCAGCAATGTTATCTCCTCGATCGATCCTATATGCATGATCATAGAATATGATAAAGCATGATGAATGCATCCTCACAAGTGTTTTCAACAGCATGGTAGTAAGGTAATAACAAGTGCATCCTATTTTACTGAGTATGTGCATATCTCTTCTTTATTACTTAAGCAAATACTTTAGCAATTCATTTACCGAACTTCCAAATAGCAGCTATTGTTTTAACCATAACTAGAGTTATATACATCAAAATCATATGGTTGTGGACATTCTGGAAATCTTATGAATTTTTTTACAACTTTCTTTTAATACTCTCAAAGTGATTCAACAGTTATATAGGTCAAACAAATCAGTCAATCAAATCTGTTCGGAAAGTAAGCATTTCAGACAGCAAACTTGTAACAGCTAAAACTCTTAAACCCTAAGGCCTATGACTATGAAAATTTAACACAAGGTAGATTAGTACATTATCTAAAACTTTGTTATTAACAAGTTTAATAGAAAAGACCATTATCAACATGAAATCATACACACAACTGAAACTATACATGCAATCATCTATTTGAATTACAAAGCAACAATTAATTAGTTGCATACAATCACCTACTTCTAAGCCTTACTATGAACATCAACAGTAACTAGCCATCACAATCACTATAGAAAACATCATGGCCAATCACAATTTAATTACTTAAATGCCTTTATTAATTTAATTAAATAATTAGGGGAAATAACAGACATACAACAAATGTGCACAATAAATTCTCACAAAATTATAGTAGCTTCCTAGTGCTCACAATAGGCTACTGTGAAAATTTCATACCATTGGGACATGTATAATATCCTATGCAAAAATGACAAGCTAGCAAGGGTTATTTTAGCAAAAATAGTAAACCCTATAGAAAAGTGTCAAACAATAGATTATATATTTTTACTAGCTTCATATTAGTGCCATACTACTGTACAAAAATTTGCATAGCAATATGTTACATATTTTTATTCCCATAATTTTCCTCAGAAAATGCCATTTATTAATAGATAAATATAAAGATCATATTTTAATCAAGTTTACTGCAAGTTTAAAACTTTTCCTAGCTATAGCATGTCAATACAAGACTAGCAAAATTAGAATCACAATTTTATCACATTTCTAACTCAAGATATACAATTTACAAGATTGTAAACATTAAAAAAGCATTTATCTAAATACATTTTAATCACTAATAAACATACTAGAAATTGTACATCTCATATTTTTATAAAATACTACACTTCCTAAGGAACACAACAAAACTTGGTTCACCACAAATGGACATCCCTAGCTCTAGATATCATTTTCTAAAGTTAGTTCAAAAATCTGAAAAATAAATAACTCTAAACCCTAACTACAGTCGCTGACAGAGGGGTCCCACCGGTCAGCGAGGTCCACCCATCAATGACCAAAAATAGAGCACGGTGGTCGGCCGGTGATATGTCGCCGATGGCGAGGTCTCCGGTCAAACCGAACACACCGTGGTGATCTACTCACTGAGACGCATCGATTCACCGAAGTGGTGGAGGCGCGGACGCACAGGAGCCACCTCGTCACCGGCCATGGCAGCACGATGGCGCTGCGCTGCAGTACGTCGGCCATTACGGGCCACGGCGAGGCCAGGCGAGTTGCGCACAAGCACCATGGTGACGACTTGACCCTATTGCTGCTACCTAGGCTAGGCGAGGTGCTCCGATGAGCTCAGCCCGCATGCGCGGTGGCACGGCGGCGAGAGCGCAGCGGTAAGGGTCGTCGTGTTCCACGCCGGTGAAACAACGACTCGCAGTAACGTCATGCCAAAAGCTAGCACACATCCTAGCCAAACCCTAACATGAGGAAGAAAGGAGAAATGTGCATGCGAGCCGTGCAGCGGCGAGCTCTCCTTGGAGGCGGCCATGGGAGCCGTGAGTCCGGCGAGGACACAAACGGTGAATACGCCCTCACTGAAGCTTATCCGGCCCTGCGGTGGCGTTTAGGAGGTGGAGAGGAAGATTGCGCAGCTGTTAGCAAGATGGCGACAGTGATGGTGCGGTGGCGTGGGTGCTAAGCGATGGCGGAGGGGTGCGGTGCTCAGCGGCGCACGGCTTTTTTTACGGCGAACGCAAGAGAGAGCGTTGGAGAGTGAGGGAGCGAGCGGGAGTGAGTGGAACTAAGGCACACGACTTGCAGATAACAAGCGCCAGCATGCCACGATGAGGGCCTATTGTCGGCCAGTGGTGGCCATGCGGCGACCAACTTCTACGCCCGGTCGGCCACCTTGGCACGACGCGGCTCGGCCATCAGAGGCGACGCTCGAGCCTGACAGCGCATGTTGACGACGTTCATACTCCTAATCCGTTGACCATTAGTGCAAACTTCCTAAACCAAAGTTGAAGCCCTATATACCATCTACAATTCCTCTTTTAAGATCAAGGTCTAATTCCCAAAGAATGAGGAGTAAAATCATCCCAAAGTCGAGCCAATCAAACTAAAAATCGGTATTGACTTAGAAAAATTCTAAGTGTTGAAAAACAGTGGAATGTGGATTTTTGTGAGCCAAATTCAAGAATATTAGGAGCTGAACTAGCCTATGACCCAAAAATAAAAGTTGTTCCTCTTATCAAATACTACAACTTTGCTTTAGTGAACACATCCATGCAAAGTCTCTATGACATAGTTCAAACTAGATCAAACATACTACTTTCAAATTATGGCTTACTCTAGAACTATGACTTAGTGACCAAACTAGCCCTAGTCATGAATACCAAAGTTGTTCATAATGACATTATAAACATGTTTAATGTATTCCTAAGGTCACACAAGCATTTCATACATTGGTTACATAAATTACTCCCTAGGTCAACATGCATATCATCACTTAGGAGCTTAATTAGACAAAGTGACCTACATGAACATTGTTCCACTAGTCATCCTAAGTGTAGTTAAGGTGTTTTAGTGACTAACATTACCCACTTGCACTCATTCACACATGATCACATGCATACATACAAGGAAACATAAAATAACAAGCATGTTTCATATGTAAAAGCTTATTTATGAATGCTTGATGAGTATGCTCATGCAATGCAAGTCAAATTATGTAAGCCTAACACCTAGGGTGTTACAGTCCTGTCCCTCTCAAAGTTAGTATCAAGAGGTCAGGAAATCTATTGAAGAGAAGGCATGAGAAGGGTAAACTTACGAAGACGACGTGGCCTTGTTCTGGTCACATCGGAGGATGTTCTGGCACCGGGTAGATGAAATTGAGGGGGGCACCCGCATCATCCCGCGAGAGCTCCATTGCCTCCTTAATGTGTTGCGCGACCTCAGAGTTGGGGAGCACCACCTCAGCGAGCGCCGTTCCATTGAACAATGTCTTGGGTGCCATCACATACAGCGGGAGCGTGCGCGTCATCAATGGCGCCACCCTCCTTGTGTGGTAGGCCCCGATGATGCTCGACCCCTTCAAGCCGTTCTCCTTGAGGATGTGGATGGCGGTGATGTGGTCCTGGATCTTCTTCTTGTCCTTCTCTAGGATGGCCCATTTCCTCCACAACTCTAGGGCCTCTTCGATCAGGCGCCCGGTGAACTCCAGCAGAGGGGCGGCGGCATCGTTCTTGAGGTAGAACCACTACGAGTGCCACCCCTTGATGGACGTTGATAGCCATATTGATGGGTACTCACTGACCTGATTATTCTGGAGCAGCATGCCGGTGCACCCCATCGGCATGTGTAGCTCCTACCTGCCGCTCTTCTCCCCCTTCTTCTAGAGGGTGACAGTGAAGAAATACCTCCATAAATCGAAGTGGGGGCTGATCCCTAGGAACCTCTCGCACAGGGCGACGAACGCTGCCATGTGCTGGATCCCATTGGGATTGAGATGCTGCACTTCAATCTTGTAGTAGTGCAGCAGCCCTCAAAGAAATCTATGGGTGGGGGTCGCAAACCCAAGCTCATGGAAGTGGGCGAATGACACCACATAGTCATCGGGCAGCGATAGCACGTCCTCCTCATCGGGCAGTAGCCACTCCTTGGCCGCGGTACGCGCGTGGAGAAGACCGTGATGGATGAGGCCCTCTATGCGCTAGAAGGTGATGTTAGAGCGGCACCACGAATCCATTGGAGATGGGGGTAGGTGGATGCAAGCTCGACAGCGGCAGGAATGCAGAGACAGGAAATCTAAGCGTTTGGCGGCGGCGGTCGTGGCTGTGGAGGCAAGGATGCATGGTATGGAATCCAGGGGTGAACCCTTTGGTTTTATAGGGGTGATGGATGCGAGGAAACCAACCACTTACCTAAATCTCTGTGACTGCCACAATCTATCACAACGTCTCGATGCGGGACATGCACACGCAATCTCTAGCCATTCCCTCGAAAAACTCGCCGGACATTTTGCCTCTCCGGATGGGCCACGACCCGTCACGAGTAAGAGGAATATGGATCTTAAAGCACCTCTACGGCCCGACTAGGCCTAGGAGTTCGTAGGCCAGCCCATCAATGGGTTCGACAATCGCTCTAGGCACCTTTAGGGTGAGAGGTGGAAAGGGATGGGCCTGCTAGCGGCTAGTACCTAGGTGGATGAGCATCGCGGGCCTCTTGGCCCACATTTGAGTCTTGGCCGGTTACGATCCATGGTTTTTTAAGAAACATACTTAGCCCTCAGGATCGGTCGAACGGACCCGAGAACTATATAGATTGACCATTGAAAATCTAGGGTCAGTCACCAAGCTGGCCCAAGCTAAATCCCCATGAACGGGATGCCAGGGGCCCCACTCAGACTAGCCCATTAATAGCTCACCGGGTGCCATGATTCGTCATCAGAGGAAAATCATGGCATGGCTCGGCCCCTCCGTTTTTATCGAAAAAAATGCTTGAGGGAAGACAATTGCAAGGATGAACCAATCCTTGACTGCCCTATAACAGGAGGGGGCTCAAGGAAAGGGAATCACCGCCTCCAGGTCACGCTATGGGCAACAAAAGAAGGTCGAGGCCTTCAGAGTCCTCTCATTCAAAAAAGCCTCCGAAGGAGTATTCTACAACTTCGTTGGCTCGGGGGCTACTGTCAGGGACCAATACTAGGGTACCTGAAGAGGAGGAGCTAATAACCATCAATATTGATTCATCTGAGCAGTCAAGAGCACGACTACAGCTCCAACTGACCCCCAGGTACGCAAGCTCCAACTCGCCCGACCTCTCGGGATGGGCTCCGCCACGCCTAACACCGAGGCCACGGGCTCCACATCGCTCGACCTCTAAGGGCTAGCTCTGCCTTGCCCGACAATGAGGCCGCAGGCTCCACCACGCCCGGCCTTTGAGGGCTGGCTCCGCCTTGCCTAGCCTCTGAGGGTTGGCTTCGCCTCACCCGACCTCTGGGGGTGGGCTCCGCCTCACCCAACCCTTGGGTTTGTGCTCTACCTCATCCAACATGGAGGTTGCGGGCTCTACCTCGCCCGACCTCTGAGGGCTAGCTCCGCCTCACTCAACCTCTAGGGATGGGCTTCGGCTCGCTCGACCCATGGGTTTGCGCTCTGCCTTGCCCAACCTCTAAGGGCGGGCTATGCCTTGCCCAACACTGAGGCTAGGGGCTCTGCCGCGCCCGACATAGAGACTGTGGGCTCCGCCTCGCCTAACCTCTGAGGGCTGGCTCTCCCTCGCCTGACCTCTAGGGATGTCTTCACCTCACTCGACACCGAGGCCACGGGCTCTGCCTCGCTTGACCTCTAGGTTTGTGCTCCACCTCACTCGGCCTCTGGGAGGGACTCTGCCTCGAGCGACCCTGAGGTCGGGGGATCTATCTCGCCCGACGGAGACCCATATCGCCGCCAACCACTCCAGGTCCAAGCGAATGGGCCTGGGTCAAAGCTCTAACACCAGAGAGGTGATTGGCATGCCCCGATATAACCCGTGTCCATGATGGGCCATAGTTAGGGATTCACATCAGAAATAGCGTCGGGCATACCGGTGCTGTTCTGCCTAACCCTCGGCCTCGGGGTCGGTCGAGGCCGAGTCCACCAGGACAAAGTGGAGCGCCACGACCGAGAGACTATGCCTACGCATGATGCTAGTGACGGACAGGGCCGCGACATGGAGCTGTCCCTGTTGATGTCTATAGAGTCGGTGGGACCCACGTGAAGAAAAAGAAGGACCCGATGATCCTGGAGGACTTCTCCTTCTCATTCTCCTCTTTTTCCTCCAA
The DNA here is from genome assembly GCA_904845875.1 of Miscanthus lutarioriparius. Classification (NCBI taxonomy): domain Eukaryota; kingdom Viridiplantae; phylum Streptophyta; class Magnoliopsida; order Poales; family Poaceae; genus Miscanthus; species Miscanthus lutarioriparius. The sequence continues at coordinate 22,546 of CAJGYO010000837.1, read as the reverse complement.
TGTAACCCGTGTGTTGGGTTCATAAACCAGGGGTCCCTAATAGACCTGTCTCCCAGCAAAAGCTTGGCCCAACAGACGACGTTGCAAACAACACGCAACTCCTGGCCTAGCCTAGATACCTAATGACAGGCCGAAAGGGCGATCCAGTCTCCGACCAGAAGGCCTGGTCAATGAGGGCTGACGCTCGCTTTCGACTCTGACCTGCCTCTCCGACCGAAAGGCCTGGCCAAAGAGGGATGATGCTCGCTTCTGACTCTGACCCGCCTCTCCGACCAGAAGGCCTGGCCAAGGAAAGGACAATGCTCACTTTCGACTCCGACTTGCTTCTCCGACCGAGAGTACACCGAACCAACTCAGGAAACCAACCGACCACACAGATCGCGGGCGGGACAAACACGGGCGAACACCCCAAACGACAGAAACATAGGAATTCGCGGCCCTAGGAAAGAGTACCAAGATGCTCAGCCTCCAACTGACTCACCAGTCGGATGCAGGCTCGGGGGCTACACCCACTGGGTGCGCTCGCGCACACCCGCTGTCAAAACAAAAAATTCCCCTGCTGTCAAAACGAAAAACCCCCTAGACGATTCTACCCGAATCACCCAGGGGCTCAGGGGTTACACCAACCGGGTGCGCTCGCGCGCACCCACTATCAAAATGAAAAATCTCTCAGATGATTCTACCTGAATCGCCCGAGGGCTTGGGGCTCCTATCGGGTTCATAAACCCAGGGTCCCTAATGGACCTGCTTCCCAGCAAAAGCTCGGCCCAGCAGACAATGTTGCAAATGATGCATAACTCCTAGACCGGCCTAGATACCTAATGATAGGCCGAAAGGGCGATCTAGTCTCCGACCGGAAAGCCTGGCCAAGGAGGGAAGACGCTTGTTTCCGACTCTAGCTCGCCTCTTCGACCGGAAGGCCTAGCCAAGGAGGGAAGACGCTCGCTTCCGACTCTGACCCGCCCTCCGACTAGAAGGCCTAGCCAAGGAAAGGACGATGCTCACTTCCGACTCTAACTCGCTTCTCCGACCGAGAGTACACCGAACCTCTGCTTATAGCTCTTCTTCGATCAGCGCGGTCGGAGCCGACTGGGAAACAACCGAACGGGGACGCCTGCTCGGTAAAGGACCCAAAGAATTAGGCGGAGCAAGTAAGGCAGGGCGCTCAAAGTCAAACCGCAATACCGAGGACTGTACCCTACACCCCTATAGGATAGTACTATCGGGTCATGTCAGAAGGGTACTTTATAACCTTCTAGATATGTCAGAACATGAACAGTGTTGTGGGCGCCAACATTTGTCCTACAGTATGGTAGGCGCCGATGTTGGCCATACTAGAAGAAGACGATGGAGCCTACCACATGCATCTGGCCATCAACAGTATTGTGGGCGCCGACAAACCATCTTATACCCGATGGCATGGGCAACAAGACTAGGAAACACACACTCTCTCTCTCACTCACTTGTAAGGTCATCCCCTTTATCTATAAAGGGGGATGTGCCCTCTCCTAAAAAGAAATAATTGATTCTGATTCTCTCTGCTTGGCTCTAGAACTCTAAAGCCACACAGAGCATACATTCCAATACTTAGCACACATTGGAGCTCCCATCACTCTTGGCCCTTCAGTCTAGAGTCTGACCGGACCTCTGATACCCCCATCTTACTCCCTCTCGTTTGTAACCCCACAGCAAACTTGGAGCACCTAGGCTCAGAAATAAAGTCACCGACCGACTCAAACTGGACGTAGGGCATGTTGCCTGAACCAGTATAAACCCTATGTCAATGAGTGCTAGGCCATATCCAATCACAACGTACGGCAAAACTACAAATATTTATGTGTTGGTCACTTTTCGCACCGACAGTTGGCGCCGTCCGTGCGGAGGACGCCATACGATCACGCTTCTGGTCATCGGATGGCCCACCTTTCCACCATCTTCGTCATGATGGGCTCAAAAGATACAACTTGCTTCGGCTCGCTGGAGTTTCCCATGCTCCCACCAGTTGGGACGTGGGTTCCTCCTATCTTTGAGCCATTCGAGACCTTCCTCTTCGGAAGCCTAGACTTCGTCGCTGACCGGATCGGCGTGCTTCGCCTCCATGAGGAGGCACTTGTCCCGGCGCTTGTTGGAGGAGGAGCACCCTCCATCGTCTCTAGTCCACCTAGCGACCTCAACAACGAGGCACCTAGGCTTCACTTCGAACCCATGCTGGGCTCAAACCCCTATGTGAGTAATATACATATTGTTCTTTACTCTCTATTCAATATCTTCTGCCGATTCTCTGGAGGGACCCCATTGTCCCCACCACAACCACCATGCAACTGGTTCCCCTATGGCCTTGCATCCACCACATACGTGTATGCATGAGGGCTCCAAAAGATGCGGACGCCGCCCCCTCTCACAACCAAATTCATGGGGATGGCGGGCTACGCTCCCGCCTCTTTTCATGACCTCATGGATGACGAGGTTGAAAGCAATGGCTCCAGCATCAGCAACATCGTGGCACCTAGCCACCCTCTGTCCTGAGAGTGCGCTATGGCAGACGCTTCGAGACAGCCGCCGGTGGTAGCAGAGTCTCTACAGACCCATACCCCTTCAGACCCTCATGTGGAGGCCCTCGCGCTTGTGCAAGAGCACGATGAGGAATTACGACAAAGACGGTAGAGCTAGCCACCACCTGCGTCAGTGCGCTCGGTGTAGCACGCTGTGCCATGCACACGTAACCTAGTGAGCGGCGCCCGGGGTCATGCCTGCTAGGTCCAGCGCAACATCATGGATGGGGGGGACGATCCCCCACAGTTCGCTCGGGCTGGCCAAAACATCGCTGCTGCGGTGATGCTTCTGCGTGGCCTTCCAAAGCCTGTCGGCCCCTAGGAGCAGGCGGTCCACCAGAACCTCTGGGCGCTGGTGGAAACTATCATCGTTCAACAGGCGGAGAGCTCCACATTGCGACACCGACTCATGGCCTCTCTCCCCACTAGGAGAATGGGGACACACCAGATGAATCGCTCCATCCGCTCACCACTATAGTCACCAGGGGCGGAATAGGACGCCATAGCTACACCATGGCCTGACCTGGTGCTCGCTCCACACTGACCCCCTGTGCGCGAATGGCTTGGGCTGAACCACGATGCTCATAGCGTCATCAACAACCAGCGTCAAGCCTGGCATGATGATGACGTCCATCGTGGGGCGGTGAGAGCAGGCGGCATGGGCCCTAACCGGACCATCGAGGGGAGCGGGGAAACGCACCCCCAGCTTGGTCACCGGCCAAACGACTAGAGTCCTGGCCTAAATGGCCTGGGACCATGGGCCATTGGTGTTGCATCCAGAAGGCATCGTTCCCATAGCGCTTCCGACCGTCTACTAACATCGCCAAATATACCGGGGAGACGGATCCCGGTATATGGCTCGAAGACTTCCCACTTGCCTACCGAGCCAGAGGAGTGGATGATGACCACTTCATCATTCAATACCTCCCTATATGTGTGGGGGAACATGTTCAAGTGTGGCTTGAATTCCTCTCGCATGATAGCATCCGCGACTAGGCAGACCTCAAGAGGATCTTCGTCAGGAATTTCTAGGGGACGTATGTCCGCCCAGAGAACTCCTGGAACCTCAAGAGCTACCAGCAGGAGCCCAATGAGTCCCTACGAGATTACATCCATAGGTTCTCAAAATGATGCAACTCCCTTTCTGATGTCATCAACGCGGACGTCATCAGCGCATTCCTTTCTAGGACAACCTGTGAGTCTCTGATCCACAAGCTTGGCTATCTGAAGCCCCAAACCACCCGCGACCTGCTCGACGTCGCCATGAACCACGCCTCTGATGAGGAGGCGGTCAGAGCAATCTTTAGTGGTGGCCAGGACAAGGGCAATGCCAAGTGCGAGGACCAAGACAAGGGTCCCTCCATGCAAAGGGGCAAAAAGAACAAGAAGGATCAGCGCCGACTGGCCAACTCCGCTTTGGTCACCACAGCCAATCACGTGGGCAAGCAGCCCCAGTAGGGCCAGCCCAATCACTTCGACAAGCTCATGGATAGCCCATGCACCAACCACGCCTACCCCATCAAGCACCTCTACAAGGATTGCGAGCTCCTCAAGCGCTTCTTGTGACAGGCCGGTGGGCCAAAAGAAGGAAAGGGCAAGGAGGCAGCGGCCAAGAAAGGAGGCACGGTGGGCAAGGATGGGGATGGCTTTCCTGATCCTGAGGAATGCCTCATGATCTTTGGGGGATCCGATGCCATCTACTCTAAGCGCCAGCACAAAGTGCGCTATAGAGAGGCAAGCATCGCCGAAATGGTCGTCCCCTCCTTCCTTAGCTGGTCAGAATCTCTGATCACTTTTGATCAAAGGGACCATCCTTCCCATGTCGCCAGACTGGGTCGCTACCCACTCATCATCGACCCCATAGTCCGCAAGAAGCACCTCACCAAGGTGCTGATGGATGGAGGCAGTGGCCTCAACATTTTCTATGTCGACACCCTCGATGCCATGCGCATCCCCCGGTTGGAGCTCCACCCAGTGAACTCTCCCTTCCAGGGCGTGATCCCAGGAACACAGGCATACCCGCTAGGGCAGATCGACCTGCCCATCACATTTTGGTGACCGAAAAAAGTTCTGCTCGGAGGTCCTCACCTTCAAAGTGGTGGACTTCCCAGGGTCCTACCACACCATCTTGGGGCAGCCATGCTATGCCAAGTTCATGGCGATCCCCAACTACACCTACCTCAAGCTGAAGATGCCAGGACCAAACAGTGTCATCACTATGGGTAGCATCTTTTCTAACCCTACACGTGCGACCACGAGCATTTCGAGCTCGCCACTACCATCATCAACTTAGCCAAACTCCCTCAGCTCGGAGATTCATTGACTCCATCAGTCCTGGACTGCAACAAGCCAACCTATTCGACTACCTTCTGCCCACTCGAGGAGACTAAGGCAGTGGGGATCGACCCCACCGACCCAACCAAGATGGTGCGGATCGGACCCAGCTCTCGGCCAAATAGGAATGCGAGCTCACTGACTTTCTATGCGCCAATCATGATGTCTTTGCATGGAAACCTTCTAAAATGCCAGGCATACCACAGGAGGTCACCGAGCACGAATTATGCCTCATCCCGGGCTCTAAGCCCGCCAAGCAACGCCTGCGTCGCCTTGATGATGAGAGGCGTAGGGCCATAGGCGAGGAGGTCACCAAACTCCTGGCAGCCGGATTCATCAAGGAGGTATACCACTTCGACTGGCTTGCCAATCTTGTTCTTGTTAAAAAGAAGACTAGGAAATGGAGAATGTGCGTTGATTATACTGGCCTCAACAAAGCGTGTCCGAAGGACCATTTTCCTTTGCCACACATAGACTAGATAGTTGACTCCACCTCAGGATGCGAAATCCTCTCCTTTCTGGATGCCTACTCAGGCTACCACCAGATCACGATGAAAGAGTTTGACCAGCTCATGACTTCATTCATCACCCCGTATGGTTTGTACTGCTACATAACCATGCCTTTTGGTCTAAAGAACACTGGCACCACCTATCAACGGTGCATGCAGCACTGCTTCATCGACCAAATCAACCCGCTCAACCAGCATGACCAAGTCGAGGGGCCAAAACCAATAATCACCATCTATGTTGATGACATAGTGGTCAAAACGGCTCAAGCTTGCGACCTGATCGTCAACTTGGCCACGACGTTCGCGAACCTCCGAAGATTCAACATCAAATTGAATCCCAAAAAATGTGTTTTTGGGGTTTCGAAGGGGAAGCTGCTTGGATACATCGTGTCCAAACACGGTATCGAGGCCAACCCCAAAAAAATCATGGCCATCTCCAACATAGGCCCTATACGCAATGTCAAGGGCGTACAAAGGCTCACCAGCTATTTGGCCGCCCTGAGCCGGTTCATCTCCCATCTAGGCGAGCGAGGGATGCCGCTCTACAAGCTTCTCAAAAAGACAGACATATTCATCTGGACTGAGGCAGCACAACAGCTTCTGTAAATGCCTCAAAATGTCACTGACCTCGGCCCCAATCCTCATCGCTCCCGAATAGGGAGAACCCCTCCTCCTCTATGTCGCGGCAAGCAACCACGTGGTGAGCGTCGCCCTAGTCATCGAAAGGGAGGAGCCAGGACGCCACCTTAAGGTCCAATGACCCATATACTTCATCAGGGAGGTACTCACCGACACCAAGGTTTAGTACCCCTAGGTACAGAAACTTCTATACGCCATGCTGATGGTGACCCAGAAGCTCATACACTACTTCACCGACCGTGAAGTCTCGGTCGTCACTTCATACCTACTGGGAGACATCGTCCGCAACCACGATGCCATGAGATGAATCTCCAAGTGGGCACTTGAGCTAATGGGCCATGACATCAGTTATATCCCCTATACCGCTATTAAGTCTCAGACTCTCATGGACTTTGTTGCCGAGTGGACGGAGGTCTAGCTCCCGACCCTAGACGTCACCCACGAGTACTAGATGATGTACTTCGACGGGTCGATAATGGCGCCTAGCTCGAGGACTGGAGTGGTTTGGATCTCCTCAAACAGGAGTAGGCTCCACTATGCAATTTGTCTCCACTTTTCGGCCTCAAACAATGCCACAGAATACGAGGCCCTCATCAACGAACTACGCATCATCATCAAGCTCGGCGCTACGCGGTTGTACGTCCGTGGCAACTCAGAGTTGGTCGTTGACCAAGTCATGAAGGAGTCCTCTTGCAAGAGCCCCCTCTTGGCAACATACTACCAGGAGGTGCGCAAGCTTGACAACAAATTCTAGGGGATCGAGCTACACCATGTCCCCCAAAAGGACAATGACGCCGCTGATTTTCTCGCAAAATTGGCTGCCAGGCGGGTTCCATCTCTACATGGGGTCTTCATCAACAACCTTCACGAACCATCTGCCTGTATCCTAGAAGGTCTGATCTAGACACACCCCAATGCCAACCTAGCGCTCGGGGGCTCCAACCCTGGTGCCTCCATAACAACGTCGCCCGACGACGTCGCCGTGGTGGCACTCGATCCAACCAACTAGCGAGCGCCGCTACTCGCCTACCTCCTTGAGGAGGTTCTCCCACCCAAAAGGACTAAAGCATGATGGATCGCTCAACGCGCCAAGATACAAGCAAAGTCCATCAAGAATACTCATGAAGTGCATCCCTACCGACCAAGGGAAATAGCTCCTCCTCGAGGTCAATGCCAGAATCTACAGACACCACATGGCCCTAAGGTCGCTGGTTAGAAAAACCTTTCATTAAGGTTTTTACTAGCCCACTGCACTGCGAGATGCAGAGGAGGTCATCCGCAGGTGCGAGGGATGCCAGTTGTACGCTCGGCAAACACACTTGCTAGTACAGGAGCTTCAAACCATCCACATCACCTGGTCGTTCACGGTCTAGGGCCACGACATGGTAGCACCCCTCAAAAAGGGCCAGGTGGCTTCATTCACCTACTCGTAGCGGTGGACAAATTCACCAAGTGGATAGAGGCGAAGCCCATCACCAACATTCGCTCAGAAGAGGCGGTAAAATTCTTCCTCGACATCATCTACCGTTTCGGTGTTCCTAACTGTATCATCACTGACCATGAAACTAACTTCACTGGGAAGAAGTTCCTGGACTTCTGTGATGGATACGGCATTAGGATCAACTGGGCCTCGGTCGGCCACCCATGTACTAACGGTCAGGTCAAGCGGGCCAATGGCATGTCCTCCAAGGACTTAAGCAATGCATCTTCGACCGACTCAATAAGTATGCCAGGCGATGGGTTGTAGAGGTCCCAGTGATCCTCTAGAGCCTAAGAATGACCCCAAACCGATCCACAGGGTTCACACCCTTCTTCCAAGCCTACGAAGCTAAAGCAGTGCTGCCCCCCAACCTCGACCACGGCGCCCCAAGAGTGAAGGCCTTCGACCGCAACCGAGCCGTGGAGGCTCAGCGAGATGCAGTCAACCTGCTCAAGGAGGCCTGCAAGACGACCGTCATCCACTCTGCTCGCTACCAGCAAACTCTCTGCAGGTACCATGAAAGAAAAATTAGAGGGAGAATCCTCGAGTCGGAGACCTCGTGCTTCGAAGGACCCAATCAACCAAGGAGAAGCACAAACTCTCTCCACCATGGGAAGGACCCTATATGGTGATCAAGGTGATGTAACCGGGTGCCTACCGACTAAAGGACGACAATGGCAACGTTCTCACCAACACTTGGAACATCAAACAGTTACGTCATTTCTTCTCCTAAAAAGTTGGTCTTACCGCTTTCTTTCATTCAACATTTGCTACTACAGGCACCCTGGCCCAAACACTTTTAGCTCAGGTCACTCGAGGGCTCCACGGGGGTGCAATACCACCTCTCTTTTTTACTATCATATGGTAAATACTTTTTACCCGAACGAAAGGGTAGTCTGTTCCTTTAATTACCCTACGTAACTTTGTTTCAAACTCCCGACCGATCACACCCCACCATGACCTACGGTTATGAGTAGCTAAGCCTCGTGGGCCACGCCCAGGTTCTTAAGGTTGCAACCTATGGATCAAACAGGCAGGTGCGAAAAAGAAAGGATAAAAACAAAGCTATGCTAGGATAAAAACAAAGAACGGATGGGACATGCTTCCAATTACGAAGTGATTCCATCACAAAACAAAGTTGATGTATTCATGAATACAAACTGTTCACACAGGTGCTTCCCCATGAACTTTACATTTACATATGCTGACTACTTCTACTCTAAAATTCAACTATGGCCGCCCGGCGGCATCGGCTAACGGCGCGACCGACGAGGATAAGGGCTGCTCGCTCTCTGATAGGGCAACATTCAGTTCAGTCAGAGGCGGGACGACGCTCGCTTCCAACCCAGCCTCCACTCCATCTGCAGGCTAGATGACATCTTCTTGATGCACACCTTCAGCCACGCTCGCACGGCAAGCCTCCATCACCCACTATGCGGAGACTTGCTCGGCAACCATCTGCGTGCATGGCACCAAGCTCTTCATGAGCGCATGGATGGTGTCCGCGCTCCAGCCGTCGGCGTACCCTCTGTAGATGGCGGTGAAGTCTAGGTCCGGGTGGTGTGTTGCCACTGAGATTAGCACCCCCAACGTCCCATAGAACATCCCATCAGAGATGAGCACCCAAACCTCATTCGGGACCTCCGCCAGCTGGATGGCGGGTGTGTTGGTGCTTGGCGCCGACCCGAACACCTCCAAAACAATGACCTAGGCGACGTTGCGGATCTGGTTGAGCTCCCCCTCAAGAGCACATCGCTCTTCAAGGGACTTGTCTAGTGCCTCCACACTCCTACCAATCATCGCCTTGGTCGTCTCTAGGTCCTGCTCCAGAGAACCGATTCTTCCGCCCAGTTCTGGAAAAAGCACGACAAGTTCAGAAGCAAGGGAAGGGAAAAACTAAGGCATCAACCAAAGGTGGAATAGGTACATACCGAAGCAGGTGTTCTTGAGGATGGAGAGTCCTTCCTCCTGCCAAGTCACCTTCTTGCATAGCCGAGTGTTCGACTCCTCCACCCCAAGCACCTGCCCCTAGAGCGCGAGCACTTCTCGGGTAGTCTCCGACCGGGCCTTCCGCTCTGACTCCAGAGCCTCTAGGGACTTCTAGGGCGCCACCTCGGCCTCCGCGAGGGACTTCTGGAGTGTCGCCTTGATCTCCACTTGGTGGACCTTTGCCGTGTCAAGTCCTCGCTCGGCGGCAGTTGCCCGCGCTCCCATCGCCTCGACCGCCAGGTCTTGGGACTCATGGTGGGTAGACTCCAGCTAGTGCTCAAGCTCAGTGACCCACCATGACATCGCGGCTTCTTGCTCCATCCAACCATGTTCCTCCAAGAGGAAACAGGACTTATGGCTCGGCATCTCCTCTAAACCCTACAAAACGAGAAGCAAACATGCTGAAACAACCAACGAAAGATAAGGAGTCAAGGACAAATACTAAAAGCGTAGAAAACTTACCTCTATGATGCGGGGTAGGTTGACGATAACCGCCTGATGGACAGACTCAACCCGCTCCAAAGCCTCCTTGAGCCTCGCCTTGGCTTGCGCGAGATCGTACTCCATCGCGAGTCCTCTCCCCCCAAGTAAGTCCTAGAGCTGCACCTCCTCCTCATCCCAAAGGATGAACTGAGCCTTCCTCGGATCGCCGAGGTAGGGCCACACCAGCTCGTGGGTCGCCCCCAACCCACTGGAAGATCAAGCCACCGCAACATCATGCGACAACTAGACCATCGCCAACTCCAATGATGGTGGGATGGCCGGTGGCTCCACCCTGGTGCCTGCCTCACTGGAGCAGGGGATCTCCACCTCCTAGACCCTACGGCCCACCGCTAGATGCTCTGCCTCTGGCCTGGCCACGTCACCTCCTGACCCCTCTAGCTCTGACCAGGAGGGCAAGCCGTGTGTCCCTCCATCAGGCGAGCCAGGGAGCTCGGTCTCCCTCCTCTCTTCTGCCGTAGCTGGTGCATAAGGGATCGCAAGGGTCACCTCTGACCTAGCCTCCGCCGTCGCCATGGGGATCGCCGCCATCACCGTCACCGTCGCTGCCGCCGTACTCACGACCGACCGGGAGGGCATAGCCCCCGGAAGGGAAGGTCGCTTCGCCGCTAGCCTGCTTTCCCCGCCGCTCGTCGTGACATGCTGCAAGCTGGGTCTCCACTCCTCCCACATGGGAGGCAGGGTGATGCTCAATCCCGTCAGTATCTGGCCGCTGTAAAAAAAAGTACAACTTAGTCGCGCTAAAAAAACACAAACTATGAGATCGAAAAGAAACAAAGGATACATACCTGGAAGAAAGCGGTAGGGCCCTAAAACCCCGCCCCGCTAGCAACATGCCCACCAAATGAGGACCGCTCATGGGTCGCGACCCACGCCCCCTCACTTTGACCAGGGGAGAGTCGACCCTGCCGGTTCCCGATCGGCCCGCAAGTCGCCGTGACCGTCGACTTGAGGTGTGCCCACTAGAGCAGCTGGCGGGGTGTCCCCCCATTGAGGGTCACGCGCGGTGCCAACCCCAAAGATGCGGGGGTGCGAGCCCACTCCTATGACCGACCGACCTGCCCCGCCACACCCAGAGTAGGAGGGGGCGAAGCCAGCGATGCCTCCGAAGGCCACGACAACCACGTCCGCTTCGCCTCTCACTCATCGGCGGCGTCTAAGCTCACGACACGCTTCCTTGACACGGGAACATCGTCGTGCCTCTTCGCATCCTGCCCACCATGGGTAGATGTGGTCGCAGGCTTGCGACACTATACCAAGGTCGCAATGACGTCCTGGTCTCCTTCATCTTCAGAGGTGCTCACGTCGCCACCTAGCTCCGTGGGCTCCTCCGCATCCATGTCGCTAAGATTTTCGTCGGCCCTCACCCGCCGGGGGATCACCATCTCCTTTCTGTGCCTCCTCTGAGCCTTCTCAGCTCTCTTCTTCTTCTTCACAACCACTACCTCCTTTAGGGCAGCTTGCCAAGCCATGCCCTCTGGCCCCTTCGAAAGATACGGCCGGGATTTATAACCGGCGAGTCCCTACGAAACGGACGACTTGAAGTCAAATTACAAGAGAGCAAGATCAAAAGGAACACGGAATAAGGAGAGGAGAGCGTACTAGATTGGATAGCTTCCCACGCGTGGAGAGGTCTGGGCTTTCCTTCGAGGGTCTCCTGGGCCCTCAGTTGCAGCACTCGATCAAGCTGACTCCAGACTTCGTCCTTCACCAACTCCTCTGGTGACATACGGTCGGGGTCCGCTAGGCCGGAGTACATCCACATCGGCCACCTCCTCTCCGCCAGTGGGGAGACTCGACGGCGGAAGAAGGTGTGGAACACCCGCAGCCCATCGAGGCTGTGCTACACCAGCTTCTAGAGCTCTGCCTCGATGACTTCTAGCTTGTTCTACCGACTGGCGGGACCCCACGACCAGCTCTCTCGAATCTCTAGCCTTCTTCTGGTGAACAGAGGGAATGGCGCCTCCACTGGGTTCCTGATGTAAAACCACTCCCCGTGCCACCCCCAATTGGAGTCGTAGGGGGAGTACACGAGGTAGGAGCCTGATGGCCTTGACTTCTTCTACAAGGCTAAGCCCCCAACTGGTGTGGTCCTGGGCAGCTTCCCCTCCAACATGGCTCGCTCGGTGAAGATCCACTAGAAGAAATCCACATGTGCCTCCATCCCGAGGAAGGCCTCGCAGACGGTCGCGAAGCCGGCGACGTGCAACACCCTAGTCGGATTGAGGTGTTGTAGCTCTAGGCCCCACTCATTGAGGAGCCCGCGCAGGAACCAGTGTGTGGGATATCCAAGCCCATGCTCATAGAAGGCGAGGAAGGAGACAACCTCGTCGGCCTGAGGTCACGGAAAAGCCTCCCCCGTAGGAGCCCTCCAGTGCGCCACCTCCTTTGGCGGAAGCAGCCCCTTCTTGGCGAAGGCGGCCAGCACCGTCTCATCCACATTGGATGGCCTCTAGCTCGACATTGCGCTTCGGACTCACAAATAGATCTATAAGTTCTCCTCTCCCTCGCTTTACCCTCTTTATCCTAGGAATCACCGCGGCGCACAAACTTGCTTGGTGAGAAGGAAGAAGGAGGAGAGGCAGCAGTTGGAGAATAGGCGAAGGAATAGGATGAAAGCCCTCTCCCTTCCCCTATTTAAGGAGGAAAGACAGCAGTTGGAGAAAGGTGAAGGATTGACGCAAAAAATCCTCTCCCTTCCCCTGTTCAATGCGGATGGGAATCCGATGGGACGCATCCTGACTGATGGGATGCACCCTATCCAATGAAACGATGCCTGGTTTGATGGGACGTGGCCTAGGCATGGCCCGCCACTACCGCACGCCGGGTGTAGGAAACAAGGCGCAACTGCATGCAAGCGGCCCTCCGCCTTCCTAGGCAAGACTTGGAAGGGCCCAACAACAGGATCTCCATCGAAGGAGAGACCAACGGGCTTCCTAAGTCGATCGGATGGCTCAGGCGAAGCCAAGAGATAGGTAAGGAGCAGAGGGATGCCCCATATGGGCCATGCCATCTCCGTCATGAACGACGAACACTGATACTATTTGGACATATCCGATAAGAACTCCTCAAACCCATCACTCGAGTCATCAAGGTAATTTTACCAAATCCTCTTACATTATTTTCTGATGCATAATCATTCATTCATCCATTCTCATACACGCATTCGCACATTCATTCATGTAGTCATTCATTCATCCCATATATCCAAAGCATCGCATATGCAATTAATGCATCACAACGCTCCATGTTGCCTTACGAAGCGGTAGTTGCCTCATTCAACATGAGCAACAACCGACCGGGGTTTGAAGGCCAGCCCATGAAGGGCTCGAGGCCACCTCACATCAAATAGAGCCAGGGGAGAAAATGCAGATGAGCCCCAGCGTCCCTTGCCCGATCTGCTTGAAAGCAGACAAGGTCATCTCGACCTTCTCGTTCGATCCTAAACCTCGAGCCATGCCCACAGAATCTCCATCGAGGGGAGGCCAGCGGACCACCTGAGTCAGTCTTTGAAATGACTCGGGCATCTGCCGGGAGGCAGGTTAAGGAGCAGTGGAATGCCACATGAGGGCTATGCTGACCCTGTCACGAATGACGGACCCAGATTCCGCTCGAATGTGCCCGTTAGCGAGCTCACAGAGCGCGTCACTCGAGCCATCGAGGCAAGCAACGTTAGCTTAGGCCCTTCGGATGCAAAAACTATGAACGGGGTAACGCATGGAACTAGACCAGCCCCTACTGAACCCAACGGGGCTTAGGGGCTTGAGTCACCCGACGCCGACTCGGAAAACCAACCGACCACGTGGATCGCGGGCGGGACAAACATGGGCGAACACCCCCAAATGGCAGAAACACAGGAATTCATGGCCCTAGGAAAGAGTACCAAGATGCTCAGCCTCCAACCGGCTCACTAGTCGGACGTAGGCTCGGGGGCTACACCCACCGGGTGCGCTCGCGCGCACCCGCTGTCAAAACAAAAAATTCTCCCGCTGTCAAAACTAAAAATCCCCTAGGCGATTCTACCCGAATCACCTAGGGGCTCGAGGGCTATACCCACCGGGTGCGCTCGCGCGCACCCACTGTCAAAACAAAAAATCCCTCAGACGATTCTACCCGAATCGCCCGAGGGCTCGGGGGCTCCTATCGGGTTCATAAACCCAGGGTCCCTAATGGACCTGCTTCCCAGCAAAAGCTCGGCCCAGCAGACAACATTACAAACGACGCGTAACTCCTAGACCGGCCTAGATACCTAATGATAGGCCAAAAGGGCGATCTAGTCTCCGACCGGAAGGCCTGGCCAAGAAGAGAAGACGCTCGCTTCCGACTTCGACCCGCCTCTCCGACCGAAAGGCCTGGCCAAGGAAAGGACAATGCTCACTTCTGACTTCGACTCGCTTCTCCGACCGAGAGTACATCGAACCTCTGCTTACAGCTCTTCTTCGACCGGTGCGGTCGGAGACGACTGGGAAACAACCGAACGGGGATGCCCGCTCGGTAAAGGACCCAAAGAATCAGGCGGAGCAAGTAAGGCAGGGCGTTCAAAGTCAAACCACAATACCGAGGACCGTACCCTGCACCCCTACAGGACAGTACTGTCGGGTCATGTCAGAAGGGTACTTTATAACCTTCCAGACGTGTCAGAACACAAACAGTGTTGTGGGCGCCGATATTTGCCCTACAGTATGGTAGGCGCCGACGTTGGCCATACCAGAAGAAGACGATGGAGCCTACCACATGCATCTAGCGTCAACAGTATTGTGGGCGCTGACAAACCGTCTTGTACCCGATGACGTGGGCAACAAGACTAGGAAACACACAGTCTCTCTCTTTCACTTATAAGGTCATCCCCTTTATCTATAAAAGTGGATGCGCCCTCTCCTAAAAAGAAATAATTGATTCCGATTCTCTCTGCTTGGATCTGGAACTCTAAAGCCACGTAAAGCATACATTCCAATACTTAGCGCACATCGGAGCTCCCGTCACTCTTGGCCCTTTGGTCCAGAGTCCAACCGGACCTCTAATACCCCATATCTTATTCCCTCTCGTTTGTAACCCCACAGCAAACTTTAAACACCTGGGCTCAGGAATAAATTCATCGGCCGACTCAAACTGGACGTAGGGCACGTTGCCTAAACCAGTATAAAACCCTGTGTCATTGAGTGCTAGGCCACATCCGATCACAACGTACGGCAAAACTATAAATATTTACGTGTTGGTCACTTTTCGCACCAACACCGTGCTTTCCCTTGCCTATAAAAGAAAAAGCAGGGCGTCCCATAAAGGGGACTCGAACACACAAGTACATAGTCAGGAAGCGACCGAGCTCTCGGCACCCGTTCGCCCCTCTCACCAGAGACTTGGGACATGTCCTTCTCTCGATCGTTTGTAACTCCTACTATGAACTTTCAATGCTAGTAACACGAGCAGCAGCAACGAATGGGACGTAGGGATATTCTACCTGAACCAGTATAAACCCCGTGTCCTCTTAGCACACCATCCGAGCCAGACGTGTAATATTAGAAATTTACTAATCGGTGGTAACTCGAAACATCGACAAAGCCTAAGCTTAGAGCAAGTGTATTTAACGATGGTCTAACTAGCCTAAACACACTTCGTAAAACACCTACACTAATCATTAAGTGTATCACTAAGCACTTTGGTATTTAAAGCTCCTAAAGATGAACAACTCATACACATGTTCCTTGAGCTCCCACACCCTTATTTTGGCCAGCTAAGTGACATATATATAGCCGCCCTTTGAAAAGAGCCATTGGGACTCGGCGCCCTCCTCTCATCGTCGGACAGCCCGATGCCCCGCTCCGTGACTAGCCGTTGTTCTTCTGACCATTGCCGCCATCTTCTCACTGACGACGGGCCCTCTACCTTTGGACAGTCCCACGCCCTGCTCCGGACTCGGTCCGATGCCCAAAAGCCACTCTCTGAGTACCACGGGCTGTGGCTAAAATGATCCGAGGCTCTACTGCACCTACTGAGTTTCTCTGCTCTTGTGAACAGTGATTCAATTTAGGCCCTGTTTGGCAGGGCTTCTTCAGCGGCTTCAGGAGCCGTTTGGAGCCGTTTTCTGCCAAACGGGGTAAAATGAAACGGCTCCACCGATGAAGCCCCTAAAAACGTGCTCTCACAGAGCTTTGGGGTGGGAAGGAGCCAAAAATAGTGGCTTCTCCCGGCTCCTCCTCCAGGCCTCTAAAAACATGCTCTCATAGGGAAGCCATTTTGCCAAACGGTTTACCAAAACCGCTTCAGCTCCACCGGTGGAGCTGTTCGTGGAGCTGAAGCCAAAAAAAATGGCTTCACTAGTGAAGTGAAGCCCTGCCAAACGGGGCCTTAGTCCGATGCCTATCCCCGACGGTCGATGTTTGCCCTGCTACACTGGAATTCTATCCAACCGTCAAACGGTACGACGCTAGGATTGTGGAAAGTCTGACGCTCTGCAGAAGCTTTTCTTCTTATTTTTCTTCGCGTCTTGCATCCGGCTTGGTTCTAAACTTGTGCCTGAACTTTACTTGATCTTCTATGTCTTCTATGTTACTTCTAAAGTCTTGCTTAAGATATAGATCATCCGGATCATCACATCGCCTTTGTCCAAACCACTTTTGCACCCTATTGAACTACAAAACAAACACTTGTAAATTCATTAGTTCAACTTGATCATGTTGATCATCAAACACTAAAATTCAAACTAAATGGACCAATGGTCCATTTTTCCTTACAAAGTGCATGGACAAAATTAGATTTTATTTTGATCTTAAATTTAAACGTATTGAAAATAAGCTCAAAATTTTCAAACGCATCATCTCACCCAAATTTTTATAACACGTTTCCATTACCTTTAGAATCTATTGAAAATTTTAGCTTCTTTGGAATGGATTTAAATAATTTAATACCAACAAAACCTAATTTTCAATATGTATTGTATTAAGGAGATTTAGATTTTACTTGAGCATGTATGCTAAAATTGCATGATAAAATACTATTTTTCAGAACATGAATTTATATGTTTTTTTCTGAATTGTTGAAAAAACATCTTGGTGCTAAACAGATCAACTGAAAACTCAACTATAGCATTTTAAAAAATATATATTAATCTCAAAACTAC
This sequence comes from Miscanthus lutarioriparius, assembly GCA_904845875.1. Lineage (NCBI taxonomy): Eukaryota > Viridiplantae > Streptophyta > Magnoliopsida > Poales > Poaceae > Miscanthus > Miscanthus lutarioriparius. Next base: position 5,425 of record CAJGYO010000837.1, on the reverse strand, counting down.
AAAAGCCGTGATGTCAGATATAGGTAAAATGAGTCTTGCTTAATTTTTAGTATATATTTAAAAAATTACAATGTTTTTGAAGGCTCCTAGTCATTCGTTGTGGAAAAAAAAGAGACTCAAAGCTACTGCCTTGTCAACGGGCGGTAAATTATGGTGCTGAGCCAATTTTGGGGCAATTTTCAGTTGGCTGTAGCTCTTACCCGGTCTATTAGGTCTTAGGTGTGAATTCAAAGGTATATATATTTGCATTTCTCTTAACTTATACTTATTAGATATAGTATATATAAAAAAATCATTTTTCCTCGTGTGACTGTCTTGTGCTGCATCTTGGGCCATTGGGCTAAGCCCATCCCAGCCAACCACCTCGGTCTGGACTCTACAAGGCACTCCATCGCCTCCGCTCTCTCTCTCTCTCTCCGTTCCGTTGTCCACACACACGCACCACCACTCCGAGAAGGGGAGAAACCCCACCCCGCCGGACCCATGGGGAACCTTCTCCTGGTGATCGTGCTCGGACTACTACTCGTCGGTGGAGCGGCGACGGCCACAGGCGCCGATGACGCGTGCGGGGCAGGCCACCTCGCCCTCGCGAGTGCCAGCCGACGGGTGGCGGAGTCATGCGCGGGCGCCGGCACGCCCACCGCGTCCTGCTGCGAGTCGGTCGTCGCCACGGTTCCATGCGTCTGCCGCGTCGCGGTCCAGCATCCGGTGGATCACTCGCTCTTCCTCGGCCGCCTCAACGCCTCCCGCATCGTCGCCCTTTACAGCAGTTGCCGAGGACGGCTACGCCTGCGCGGCGCCGGCTACCTCGCCACCGCTGCCTGCCTAGGTAATCACGCGGTCGCTATCCTCCTTCAACCTCCCATCCCATCGTCTCTCACTGTTGTTAGCGTGCGTGCGATTTCGAGCATTCCTTGCATTACAGATCGATTACATTTGGATGTGCTGCCATATCGTCTCTCGCTGTTGTTGAGTGCGTGCGATTTCGAGCGTTCCTTGCATTACAGATCGATTACATTTGGATGTGCTGCCATATCGTCTCTCGCTGTTGTTGAGTGCGTGCGATTTCGAGCGTTCCTTGCATTACAGATCGATTACATTTGGATGTGCTGGGTTGGTCTTTCATTTCCGTATCACACATCTAGCTACTTACAGTATAGATTCTTCAGTTATACATACTATGTATTTACTTTAGTTACTTTGATTGATAAATTGAGCGCAGGTGTGCTTGAGCACCGCTCCTTTGTGACATCAGTAGCCACTACTGTCCACTCACCACTGATGCTTTCAGATGCCAACCAACAACCCAAACCCAGAGGTATATATATATAGGCATTATTCCAGTTAATTTGGCCAGAGGTGATTTAATTTACTGCTTGATTACAATTCATTCATGGGATATAAAGGACGAGAGCACGTGGAACCATCATCCTGTGACTCCACCCCCATGGCAGCACAATTGGTTCAGCACTGCAACATCGGCAACATCCGGCCTTCAAGACGGTGCTGTACTGTCGTGTTAGCCATAATCGATGACCAGGACACAGACTGTCTGTGCATGGTCGTGGATGAAGCTGAGTTCACCAAATCCTACCTGAGTGTTTCCGCTGTCTGGGGCTATTACAGAGCTTGCGGGGGGCGTCAGCAGCGGCCTCCTAAGGACACTGACGCGTGCGAGCACGCCCCTGCTCCTGCGCCCCCGCCGCCACCACCTTCTCCGCCGCGCCCACCCAGCAGGTCACCGCCTGCACCACCCAAGAGGCCATCCAAGGCGGCGTCAGCTGTGACAGCGTTCTTGCTAGGGGTGGCGGTCGTTGCCGGTATCGCATTTCTTCTAAGCCTTGCTGTACTCCTGGCGGTCAAGGTCAAGAAGTCCAGAGGTACGGACTTACTGCACTGTCTCTCTCAGTCTGCTGCTGCATTGTACAGTATATTGCAACGTTGATATCGTTAGCATCAATCATCCTCTTGACCGATCGACCGTCAAGATGCATGCATACATGTTCTCGCAACCTGTTTCAGTAGCCATCAGCAATATATACACGTAATGCATGCAAACTCACTGACGCTTTGATTCGTCCGCAGAAGTTCCAGCTGCGATACCGGTACCGGTGGTTGGAGAGCAGTGGGTCAGCATGCCCCACTGGCCCCAGTCCCAGCCCAAGCCCCAGCCCCAGTGGACGCCGAGGCCGGTCAAGTGCAGCAGCAGGCGGTGGCACAGCCTCCTCCACCTCCGTTGTTCGCGCCACGGGCGGTGGTGAAGAAAGGAGAGGCACCGCCGGCGCCACCGCCGCTCATCCCATTCCCACCTCCACTCCCACTCAAGGTGCCGACAGGAGAGTCAGTGTCAGGAGGCGCCGTCTAGCCTAGCGGTGACGTGACAGTGAGGCCGGCTGTGCCACCCCGGGACAGTAAAATTTTCACCGCAAGATACAACAGTGTGTATCGAGATTCATGCGACTGTACTTTTACTCCCTGTGCTGTGTGCCTGGTGTGCCTGAGTTGGTCACTTGGTCCCCATTTCTCCGTGTTCTTTTATTCTTCTGTCCAGGTTAGGCAGCAGCAAACAGGCATGCATTATAGATCTACAATCTCACACCCGTCCGTCCGGTGCACTTGAATCTTTTCAGTTTTTTCCTCCCAAATTTTGACATCATGTTTTCTCCCATTCTTTTCACCTCTAATTATGGAGTGGGTTGCTCGGCATTCTAATATTGGTGAGGACCTATAATTAGGCCACTTTATTTAGTGTGAAGCATAAGGTTAATACAAGCAGAAGTGTGAAGCTTAATTAATACAAGTAGAAGACTCGTGTTTGGTCCCGGTTTGTGCTCTAGCTAACCCATCCTAGGCTCCCTCTTCGATCACTCTTTCCTAATAATGCTCCTTCCATCAATGGGAGGGGGAGGGTGCGGACCAGGAAGATTTTGCGTTTGCGTCCGAGGAGTTGAGGCCGGTGTGTATGAATTGGGCAAACAACTCTTCGATATTGGGCCCGCCCTGGCCAATTGGGCCAGCGTGCATTTTTTGCCCGGCACGAGCACGGCCCAGCCCGGTGATGAGTGGGCCCATGCTAGCATGGATCGGTACACAGGGCCATGCCTGGGCCACACCCCAGGCACACGGGCTGGCCCGGCACGGCCCACAATTTGGTGAGAGGCCCGGTGACCACCCTATCCTACTAAGAGTCCACCAGCCTCCTTCCCCATAACCTTAACTTCTTTTTACCAATCCACCCCTTCTCGCGCAACACTCTCTCACTTGCAATGCGAGCCGCGCGAGACAGGCAGACAACGATGCGCTCACGCCCCTCTCTCTCACGACGCCGCCAGACCGCCGCCTCCTCCATGCCTGGCTACGGATGCCGGACGCGGGCGCGCCGTTGGCTCCAGCGCCTCCTCCACGACGAAGGCTTGGGCCGGAGATTTGGAGCGCCGCCGCCCTAGCCCCGACCCTCGAGCTTCGAGCGCGCCGCCCTCCACCGAGCTAAAGGAGAGCCAGTGCGTCCTCCACGGATTCGCCCGGACCACGGCGGAACCGCCAGCTACTTCGCGTCCTCCACGGAGCCGGAGCGCCCTCCCCACCTCCGCCGCATCCTCTCGGGGGCGAGCTCACCGGCGGCCGCCACCACCTCCAGGCCTCGCCTTCCCCTCCTCTATGTTCTCATATTGCCTGTTGGGCCAGCCCAATTATGGTCTTTCCTCTGTCCTTTCTCTCGTCTTCCAAGTTATCTTCACAAAATCCACCCTCTCCATCTCCATGGAACCCCGGTTCTTCCGGGGAGCTCTTATGGCACATTGTATCTGCGATGTTAAATGGAAATCCACCCTCTTGGTAGATGATTAAATCCTTTACTGACCACGGTCACCCTCAGCTTCTTCTTCTAGGAGATAGGTGAGGGCTGCCCCCGTCTTATATGTTGTGCTCATCGACCATTAATTATCGATTTAGGACTAAATCTAACACCGAACGCCGCCTTCACCGAACTTGACCCCACACGAAGAGGGGGAGGAGGGGAGCTCTTACCACATAGCTTTGCGAGTTCAACACCTCAATTTGCCAAATACATGACGCTAACGCGACTCCCCTCTATCAGTTTACAACAAGAGGACTCCCACTCAACTATCATCTTCCTCCGAGATGTTTATAGTCGTCCAATATGTTAGAAGTGAACCCAATCCCAAATTACTAAACGTGGCTTTACTGGACAATAAAAGACATGAATTTTACGACAAAACATGGTAGATACTAGCCTATTTTAGGTTTGTTTTTTATGACACATTGGCACCAGAGAAACTCAAGGTGGCTTGGCTATAGTAAAAGAACATGACTGTCACTTTGAAAATAGCAACAGTAAAAAACGAAGAGTGTGAGGGCCATGAATCTGGGTCATATATATATATATATATATATATATATATATATATATATATATATATATATATATATATATATATATATATATAAGATACAGAGGGTGTGATGGTAGTTTTTTTGAAAAGTAAAAAAAAAAGACTAGAAAAAAAACACTTTTGTGAAATAAAAAAGCTGAGTTGGAAAAAAAGGCTTCGTTTTTTTAATATCATAGGTCGAGCTTGAGATTGAGATGAGATCAATAATATAGAGAGATATGTTTGAATCACTCAAATTATTACATGGGTTATGCATGTACTAGAAGAGAGTGGCGGTCACAGCACAAGGAAGGCCACAGAGAATCCCCACCACGCAGGCGCAGCCCTCCCTCGGTCGCTCCCTTCTCTTCTTCTTCCTCTACTACCTACCCCCGGCAGGCACACCGCATCGCCCCCTCCTCCGTGTCCACAGCGCCCGCGCACCCCCAACTACAAGGAACAAGTCGGAGTCCAGCCATCCGACCTTGAATCCCCTCCCCCCGCTTGCCCTCCTGCTTGATCCCGCCGCCGCCGCCGCCTCAACCGCCCGCTCCTCCCTCTCCCTCTAGGGTTCCCTGCCGCTCCCGCGAATCGCGCAATCGGAGCCCCCCGACCCGCCGTCCAATGTGAGTTCCTCCTTCCCGCTACTCCACTGCATCTTTTCGGCTCGATTCACTACAATCTCATGGGAATTTCGCCGCCCTGCCTTCTTCTGTAATTATTGCTGTTGTTAATATTATAATTATTATTAGTCCGTGCGTGTATCCCCGTAGCAGAGCAATCCGGTGGAATTTAGGACTGTCACATGTTTCTGCCGATAGATTTAAAGTTGGATTGCTGATTTGTTAGAATCGGGCAAGGTTCGATGCCCTCTGTGTCTTGTACGCTTCATTCAGTCTCTCATGTATCAGTTTATCCTGTGATGTGCACAAATATTTGGGATCTCAGGTTGCTGACACTGTACCTTAAGGATTGATTGGTTGATGTCCTGTCTGTTTGAGTCTGGGCCGTCGTCTTATTCTTCTGCATGCATA